>JAOEHI010052077.1:0-17344 GCA_025447815.1 Percopsis transmontana | reverse complement strand
TGTGTGTGTGTGTGTGTGTGTGTGTGTGTGTGTGTGTGTGTGTGTGTGTGTGTGTGCGCGCGTGCGTGTGTGTGTGTAGCTGTGAATGGTCTGCATTATCAGCCTCTTGGCAATGAGCAAATGGAGAACCACTGAGTTCTGTTCCGTCAGTCCATCGTCAAGGCCCTGTCGCCCCGGGTTACAAGGTTGCTAGGTGATGGATGGACAGAGCGGCATCTCCCTGGTGCCAGCCAAGCGCGTGGGGCACTCCTGATTCTCTGCATCTCTTCTCTCTCCTCTCCTCTCCTCTCCTCTCCTCTTCTCTTCTCTCCTCCACTTCCCCTATTTACCCTTCAGAAAAGTAGTTAAATTACTTATTCTACATTTAGGTGTTGCGTTTGGGAAGATGCATGGTAGTTATAGGGACACTTGTTGTAATGGTCCGTAATGGTCCGTAATTGCCCTTGTGCTTGAAACCACCGTTACTAAAACATTGTTGTCTTGGTTCAAAAAAATTCAAACAGTGCCTGCCCCCCTCCTGCAACTGAGTGGCGAGTGGCTCACACTCTTCTCTGCCCCTCCCCCTATGTGCTAAGATGTACTTTTTTTAGAGTTTTAAATGGTCTGATTAACTCAACTTTATCTGCTGGAAAATATTCATCTGCAACAAACATTGCGGGTTCTCTGCTTACAGGAAGTAAGCTTATATCTAATCTTCTTTGTGGTGTCTAAATATATTTAGCAATTTACAAATTTATATTCTGCCGGAACTTACCATGGGTAGTCATTTATGGCCCCCAGCTCATGGGATATGTCAGAGGCAGCTGTGCCATTTCAGAGAGTGGAGGATTATGGGAGAATTACAACCATCGAGCAGAGATCCCAGACCCATAACTTTGTCTCTAGAGAGAATGGGACTAAGGCTGTGTACTGTATGTGTTCACTGCAGCCAGTGACTCGCTGCTGTGGCATTTTCAACAGCTGGCGACAGTTTAGTCATAGCCTACCTGTGGAAACACACATATACACACACACCCACAAAAACACACTGTGTGTCGATATATGGAAGCGTGTTTGTGGAATATGGAAGAGTTTTACATTTGTTTGTTTATGTTTGTATGTAGGTAACTGCATTTATTGTTTTCTCGGCCATGAGCAGCCAATGACAGATAGAAAGATATTCAATGTCTCATCACCGCTGCTGCCAAGACGTATTAATACAGTACTCATCAACGCTCAGACAAACACGCACGCACACACACCCTTCGGACATACTCTTAGTGAATGATGTCTGAGCAGCCTTGAGTCATAGGAGCTAATTTATGAACAACGTGTCTGAAAGAGTATGTGTGTGTGTTTCTTGTGCGCGCGAATGTGTCAGCTCTCATCTGCTTTAACGTCCCGGGGTTTGCTTTGATCTGTCGGGGGCAGGCCGGGTTCCACCATAGGCCACCTTTTGTGCATTTCATGCCATTTTTACAGTCTATTATTGGGACATTTTTTGGTGCTGCATGGCCTGCCAAGCGATAACAAGGCCCGAGGAAGGAGTTGAACCTTGGAACATCACGAGGGATGTTAACAAGCTTGCCTTGATCCTCGGGTGTTTCACACATGCATGCTCACATACACACACACACTCCCACAGATGTTTGTATCGCACCCGCACTGCATTAGCATATAGTGGCCAATTGCAACAAAAGTAAACCTCCTATTCATTTTTTTAATGTGTCCTGTGTCAAGTTGTAATGGTTTAATTAGGCGCGTCTTTACTCGTGCTACATAACAAGCTCCTGTCCGTTCTGCCACTCCACAGTGAGGTTTGCGCAGTGTTTTGGGATTGGCTGTGAGAGCTCATTATCATACGGACCGAAAGCCAGACGGGTTGTTCAATAATTCATTCCGATATGCCCTGTATAGCGAGTAACTAAGTACCATTGTGTGGCGCTAGAATATTCTGCCACCTTTTCTTGTATTTATAAGTCCTAGGTATTTAGGAAGTTTTAAAGCCCTGAAATTCTGGAGCTTCTAACGAGAAGCCCCAAATGAACATCCCCGGGGGTCTTGCTGTGCGTCGGCACCCGTTTCATGTTTTCTCCTTCATTCCTTCCCTGCTATCTTCTTCATTTCCTGTGGAGCTCTTAGAAGATGGCTGGCGGGGGGACTTTTGGATTAGCTCCAAACATCTGTGATAACTTCCTTAATGGCATTTCAACATGAAAGAGTTTTCTAGTAAAGGCCTTTGTTTATTGTTTTCCGGCTCTGGCGGTTCTAATTGGCTTAGCTGTACCTGTTAGAGTCATGCAGGGGCTTACATATGGGCCACCATGAGATGGTTCTAGAAGCGCATTAGCTTCTTATTGTTGACTCGAGACGGAAGTTTTCGCTGTCTGACTTTTGCTTTTCCTCCGTTCTTTCTTTGACCAATACGTTGCCCTATACGTTGGCATATTGTGCTTAACATGGTCAAATAATGTTCTGTTGTAACTGAGAACTGTTTCTGGCTACTGATTTCAAAGTTAACGTAAGTTCTACCCTCCACCTTATGGTGGCTTTTGCAGGAATTAAGAGACTTTCTGTGTTTACTGTAGCTGGGTACTGTAGCAAAAAGGCGTTGTCAGGGTGACAGCGCATCCAATTCTATTTAAACAGGAAGGACATTTTCTTGTTGTTCACTTCACACTGAGAGTTAAGAATATTATGTTTGCTTTTAAGGTAGCTTTTTTTACTGCAGCATGCAAAGCTCATCTTAGCTATAACTATCAACGGGGTCAGCAACTTTGAACAATAGCAGCTTAAAAAAAACATGCATGCCTGCTGTCAACATCAAACCCCAGTGTGGCTCTTTGCAACAATCGAGGCGCAACAAGCTACAGTGTTTAAATATAGGCTGTCACCACTAGTTGAGCGGATGCTTGTCATCCACACAAAAGCAGGGTCTATTCACACATGCCTGAAAACTTCAGCTTGCTGGCAACGCTAACCACAGGACAAGGCCAGTAAATTAGCCATTGTTTACTTTCACTGGTCTAGACCCGTTCCTGCTAATTAGATATAGATATAGAACAGATATCCCTCAGGAATTTGAGTAGTCGGAGCAATCGAGGTGGCTGCTATGCATTCATTCCTGTCACCTCAGAACCGAGGCGCAAAGTGTTTGCCCCATTTGTGGCCCCTGGGAGGGAGCCCGGTAATCCCTCCCCGACCCAGAAAGTTGTTTATTGGAGCAGGTGGTTATGTGGGCCATATAGCCCTAATAACACAACAATGGCGTCACGTGGCAGAGAAAGGGTTAAACCAGATGGGTTTGGCATTGTACTTCACTTAGTACAGAAACCCTGCCTATTGTGAGCACGTACGTTCCATTTATCAGACAGCTTCAAGGATGTTTAGCGTGATCCCTCAGTCTAATAGAGGCTACAGTGCACATTGTGTATGTGAACAAACTGGAGTGTATTTGCAGAAGGGAAACACTAACACACACACATATATTTATATATATCAGAGAAATTGCTGATTGCGGTATTAAGGATTTAATTTTAACAAGAGATAGTCTGGTGTTATTTATCCTGGTCTTCCATGTGTGAAATTAGAATAAAGTCTGTGTGTGTGTGTGTGTATGTGCGTGCGCGTGCACAAGCACAAGCATAAGTACAGACAAGCCATTTTACCGAGGTGAGGGATAATAAGGATAATATAGTCTGACTTTTTCATTACGTCTAACCACCCCTGGGTTAGCATTAGCTAACCATTATCTAACAGTTTGGGTTTATTTCCCAGCATTCCTCCAGTCCCTTGTGAGGCTTTTTGAGAGCAGCCCTAGGGACAGGACGGGTAAACCAACGGAACATCCCCGCAAACAGACCACTCTCTGGGGCATCAGGCTGGGCCTTTGTCTCACGGCCTTTGGTGCTCTGTGAAACCAATCGGCCCCAATGTGTGTGTGTTTGTGTGTGTGTCGGAAGGGGGGGGGACAGATACATTCCACTGATTTTTCGTGGGGTTACCGTTTTTATCCAGTTTTCATTAGCTGTATCCCTGTAGAAGGTGTGTTTGCACGTATATGTGCATGTGTGTGAATACTGAATATTCAAGAAATTAAAGGCACTCAAATCACGATATCTAGGAATCTGTCTGGGAAAGCAAAGGGATTGCAGTTGTCATTTTTTGTGCCCAAGCAGCTTATGAGGAAATCTGCAATCTCTTCTCCAGCTACGTTTGCACAGTTAATTCCTCTTCCCCCTCCTCCTCAGAGAGAGAAAGAGAGAGAGAGATGAAATTTTGTTCCTTGCAGTGTCAGCTAGCTGTGAACCACTAGCCTTTTCTGTCTTTTGCTGAATCAGGAACAATAATAACTAATAATTAAGCATTAAGAGTTCATGCTAGCATGTATTTATTTATTATTTATTTGACAGTGGCGGCGATGATGCATCACACACTGAACATTCAGGAGTCAATGGCAATGACCCATGCAATGCCCTTGTGTTTTTTCATTCATTTTTCATTCGAGAAAGGACGAATGCCTTGTTAATCTACATAAAAAACCCTCCCGCCTGCTCCAGCCAGGCTGACAGCAGTTTAAACTGTGATAGACACTCAGTTCTCTCTATTTGTCGCTATCAGGGGACAATAAGTCACAAGGGCAAGTCATTACCGCTATAATATGATGCTACGTGCTGTGTTGCTCAATGGACCCAAGGGCGATATCAACAGTAAAGAATCCATGCCAGCACCCACTCTATAGGGTCACAGCAGTTTGGCGTGTGTGTGTTTAGTTGTGCGGAGTGTGTTAAGTGTCCATGGCTTTTGCTAATGGCCTAACATGAGTAAGCGGTCAGGAACATTGAGAGATAATTCATGGCAGTAATGGCTCTGGGTTTTTAAGGGCCACTTTAGGGGGGGGGGGGGGGTTGTAGGGGTCAGGTTCAAATGCACAGATATGTGTGTGTGTGAAATCCTGAAGAGAGTGTGGTACTAATGTGGAAATAGATTTTCTGTGCTTAGCGGAATTTAATTAATTTCTAAATGTGTTAAAGTGTGTATTCTAAAAAAACATAAAAGAAATTCAAACAAGAGGATTCACAAGTTTAAAGTGGAACTTAACTTTTGCGAAACACTTGACTCAGCTTCCTTACCTTAATATTAAATCCTCCACTGGCAGCAAAAATAATCAATTTTTCACGGACCGGAACCATGTCAGTATTTTCATCGGCCACAGATTTGTATTGTTTTTTTAAAAACGTACAGATCCGATTGCCATCTCCACTGTTTGTAGAGGTTACTCCAGTTTGTGTAATCAAATTGTAGTGTTTAATTTCAGCGTTTAATTTAAGATATATTTACGTTTTGGATAGTTAAATCCAAAACAGTAAACTGCAGCAACATGAGAATTATTGCCTACTAGCAGTAGAGACGGTACTCAGCTTTGCAGAAAGAAAAGGCAGATGCAAACAGTGGATGTTTCTGGTCTAGCACCAACCATGAACATAGGGATAATTTATAGCCAACGTCAGCGGAAGGACTATTATTGAGGTAAGGAAGCTACAGAGTTTAGAGTTTTAACAAAAGTTTAATTCTGCCTTGAAGAGATGAATATTTATTGACATTTTTACTGAATGTGAGATTTCAGTACCCAGTTTTTATTGACAGTATAATCCCCCCCCCCTCTGTCTCTCTGTCTCTCTGTCATTGTATGTGTGAATAATATCACTGAGTGTTACTCAGTGATATTCCCTGTCTCCTTCAATGTACTATGCTACATTATCAGCTCCTGTGTGTGAGTTTAGATTTGCCTTGTGGGCACCTCGGTCCCCTGCCGACTCCCAAGGGGCTTTAAACGGACTGCTGGCTGGTTTAATGTATTCCTTCACTTTCCTGTCTCCTCTCTCTTTCTCTCTCTTAGGCGTCTGCCTCACACTAAGCCATGCTTCTCGATAATTGGTTCATTTCTATTCGGGGTGACTGTGTGTTCAGTAGGCCTATATGTGTGTGTGTGTGTGTGTGTGTGTGTGCTCGAGCGCTTGCATTTGCTTATGACTGACAGCAGAATTCCCGCCAGCAGCAGCAGGCTTTAGTCTGTTGAAGTGTGTTGATTTGGCTCATAAGGTTCAGATGGTTTCCAGCCCTCCCTGTGACACCAACAACCCCCCCACCCCTCCTCCCCCAATTTATTAAAGGGTTATGGCCTCTATCTGGATATTATATTCCAACATATCTACAATAATCTTGAATTTGACACCTGTTTAATTTAGCCGTCGCATGTGTCAAGTGCTTCGTATCAAGTGCTTTGTGTCAAGCCCCTTGCACCCACACAGGTGTTAAATCAGCTGATTGGTTCGGCAGAGCAATGCTGCAAATTTGCCGAGGTAAGAAAACCAGAATATTACTGCCAAGGTTGCCAGGTTTTTCTGCCCCCCCCCCCTGCTGTTACAAAGGTTGCCATGTCAGGCACCACCCACCCCCTGCCTCAGCTGCTGTCTCTGTTTGAAGACATGCTCTTTGAGTCCCCTGCAGGCTCCCATATTTGACCATGCCGTTCACGTAGAGGCGGACGCGTTGATTATGCTACAGTGTGGACAGGTGAAGGTATAGAGGGGGGATGGGTGGATATAGAGACATTATGAAAGGGGGGTAAAGGAAAAGAGAGAGAGGCAATAGGGAATAAAGAGATACTAGGAAGGAAAGTAGGACACAGGGAAAGATGTATAGAGGCAGGACAAGACAGAGAGGGAGGACAGACGTGAGACAGGAAGAGAGGGATGGTGCTAGCAATGAAAGGTGTGAGATAGTGTGTGTCTGTGTGCGTGTGTGTGGGGCATTACACCGTCTCTGATAAATGGAGTGCTTGGAAAGGTCAGAAGCCAGAAAACGGCCTGGCCGGCTGCAGCCCCCCGCCTCCTCCCCCCGCCCTCTCTCTCTCCTCCCTGTCCTCTGCTGTGCTCCTCTGCCTCTCGTCTCTCCCCTAATCTCTCCTCCCCCCATACATTCTCTCCTCTTTCCGTCCCAGTCACTCCCCACTCGTTGTTTACGGCCCTGTGCGCCCCTCTATCCTGAATGGGGTTTCCTGACAGCCTGTTAGGGGGCAGATAGGGAGCGCTTCATGTCGCTTTCACTGTTTTTCTAGGCAGTTTGGAGCCACAAGGAGACAAATCGAGTGCACCTGAAGCTGTGATTATTTGTACATTTGTACACTGTATGCTCTGCCAGGCTGCTCTGAATGGACACAGGCTGTATGGTGTGTATCTGATCCTCCCTCACACACACACACACACACACACACACACACACACAGGAAGGTAAACCTCATATTTAATACATATAAATATCTCTATTACATATGTAAGCACATATGCTGTCAATAAACAACTTTGTTTACAGCCTCAACACACTAATGCTGAGGCTGTAAACTGTTGTTAGATGAATTCGTTTCATTGTTCTGTCAAGTCGTCTTATATTAAAACCACAGCCACCACAGACTGCTTGGTGAGGGTGTTGCATAGCAACCGTGCAGCGGTCTGTCTAATATTGCAGAGGGTGGAGGAACTGACCCCCTCCCCCCCAATTCCACCCCGCAATCCCGATCTAGTTGACACATAAACAGGCGTGTGTGTGCGCGTGTGTGTGTGCGCACACGTGCGTGCACACGCACACACACGCACACACACACGCCTCCTCCGGCCCTTCAAAAGGCTGGCAGCGTAGCAATTTGCCCTGATGTCGGTGGGCTGGTCGTGTGTTCACAGGTGGATGATGTGCCTGTGTGTGTGTGTGTGTGTGTGTGTGTGTGTGTGTGTGGTCCAATTATATCTGTCTTAAATAAAAAACAAAGTGAGAAAGAAGGACACCGATAATTATATTAGCGTGCGCTAATGCGTCTCGGATGTAAAACGTCCGTGTGTGTGCGTGCATCAGCTAGATGTCTGTTGCATCTCATTAACTATTGCATCCACCCTGATAATCCCTTTATCTTGGTGGCTATTCAACACATAAAGGCAGATGCCACTGAATAATGATATGATCCACACAGGATCTAATGCATCCACTGACCATTCACTCTAATGCTAATCCTCATCCCTAGGTGACAATGACACAGACAGTTGTTAAACGCCTCGTTATACACAAAGTAATAGCCACACGTGTGTCCCCCCACACTCAACTTCTCAGAACTCAACAGTTCCTACCCCCTATAACCCCTTTAGTGTTTTCTGAGAGGGCCACTTTCACTGTGACTCACAATTTGTGGAATTAGTAAAATGCTCCGCAATAGGGCTGTGCCATACTCTATCGTCCATGATATACATATATACTACAATTCCTCCATGATGACAATTTGTCATCCCGCGATATAGACAATATAATTGATGACATGTGACGTGATCCTACGAGTATTGGTTTGCATTTTCACTTAAATATAAATTTGTGAATAAAATTAATATTCAAATTTTAGCCCGCTTAATAGGTATAGTTTAGTATTTGATGCTGGTCAGGATTAAGTTTTACTTTTTTGGATCAGTGTTTGTGTTTGCACAGATCTCAAGACTGGATGCTGATGTGACTTGTGGCCGGCCAAAAAGCTGTTGAATTTATTGTATTTTATTTTTACCGCAAAAAATGCCATGAAATATCGTGATATAGTTTTAAGTCTATATTGCCAATCCCGACTCTGTGAGTGCTGTTTACATGTTTAAAGAATGATACAGTACGCCTATCCAGTCGGCTCATTGCTTAAAAATGAAGATAGTGTTGTTTGAGTGTTTAATTATTAGCAAAGCGGTGGCACTTAGTTAATCAGTTTAAGAGAACAAAAGAACGTTTAACTGGCCAGAGTAAGAGGAAAAGCTATTTATACATTTATTTATTATTTATAAGTAACAAATAAAATACAGTACAAGGTTTGTCGTCTTCTAACTTAAATGTAAGTTCAAATAACACTGCCCTGCTGAATCACAAGGAAATGTACAGTCAAAAAAGTTTAAAGAGTAACTAGTGTGAGTTATTTATTTCCATGAATTCTGAGAAAAAAAATAGTTCCCTGTTTTGCAGGCAGCAGTCTTTACTCAAGTAGAAATCAAATAGGTTGGCGGATTTCATTTATGCTGAACGGTGCAGATATCTGCCTACTGTTTTCACTCTCCAAACAAGAAGCGATGGATTTAGTTGAAACATACACCTACTCTCTCTCAGAGAGAAACACATTGAGAGTGAGAGCAGGTGAGGAGACGAGAAAAACAAAAAGGAAATTGCCATTTGCATGTGTGTGCATCTGTCCGTATCTTTATTTATTTATGGGTACGAAAGAGAACGATTTAATTTCTGATATTTTCTATGCTGTCCTTGAATGCCTCACAAGTGTTGTTTATTAGAGAGGAATATTATTGGTGGTGGCTATGGTGATCATGTGAACACAAAGAAAGAAAGAGAGGTTTAAAACACCAAACGGGAGGGAGCAGAAAGAGTAAAGCAGAGAAACAAGTAGAGCCAAGTTTAGCCATTTAGTGATGGCTCACTGATACGGTGAAGCAAAAATTAAAACAATGACAGCAATGCCTTTTTTATTTTAGGTCAGCGCCTTGGTTTTGTTCATTTGTTCATGCCCTTTCCTACTTCCTCTTCTCCTTTCTTTTAATAGATTCTTTACTGTCTCAGGCTCACACCCCACGTTATCAAATAAGAAAACGTTGAGATAGTTGGGGCAGAAAGTTGGGGTTCTATACTATCCAGTTGTACTGAGGGATAGTAGTAAATATCTTCCCCCCATAATCACAAGCAGCTACCCAGCACCTTACATGTAGGTTCGCCTGTTATTGTACTGTGTGTGCTTGGAGAAGCATCTGCAGGCTTCTAGAGAGGGGTCAGCAGCTGCCTGTGGGGCCGAAAGACGAAAGCAGGATGTGGTTATTTCCCGTGGGGCCAAAGGGACTCCCCCCCCCCCACACACACACACACACACATACAGTACACACACACAGACACATAAATATAGTAAACACAATCGCATGTGCATCTGTACTGTAATGAGTCTGGAGGTCAGGGTAGGGCACAGCACCCAGGGATGTGTAGCCTGTCAGACCTGTCAGGGTTTAGAAACACGCTGCACACTATAACAGCAGTGGTTGAACCCTTAATGTATTCCTTGTTTGCTAAGGCAGACCATTGGCCTGACCTGCACTACTCTGACTACACCTGTGAAGTATTACAATCCAAGACACCAATGTGTGGCATTGTAATGTGACAGAAATTCCCTTTTCACTTTCTCCTGTACACATGTCGGTCAGAGCTTAGGTTCAGCTACTACCCAGGGTCCATGGAGCTTGTAAGCATTCAGCACATTGCTTCATTTTGGACATGACCTTGCATTAAACGCCCTTGGTTATATCATTCCAATTTCCAACTGTCATTTTGGTCCTTTTCATTCTGTTTCTGTTGGTGTTGCACCCTTCTTTCTTTTTTTTAACATGCCTTAACTTGATTGGCTATGTGAGTGGCAATGTGACTGGGAGTAGTCAGAGATGATTTGATACACTCCAGAAATTATGTCACACCTACAACCAAATATAACTGGATTGATTTTTTCTCTCTCCTGAGAGCCATTCTCATGCCCTGCCCAAGTCTGATCTTTCCACTATTGGTTTCATCATTCCTCAAAGTCTAGCTCAAAACCATTACTCACTTGATGTCCCAACACACGTCAAGACCATTTAATATGATTAAAAAGTCAATTTTAAGACTTATTCCCTAATTTTACTGCCATTTTATATTCTAAAGTAATCACATAGATTATTCAAATAAATCATTTACAGATTGATTAGGAAAATAACATTGGGACATTGTGTTTTTACTTAATTTCCTTTCATTATGAGGAAACTAAAGAAATGTGTGTGAAAACAAAATATATAGAGATTTCATTAGTTTGAAAATGAACAGATTTTGGTGGTTGACTCAGACCTTTGAACCCCACTGTATTTCTGGTCTAGCAGGTCTTGTGACAGGAGATGATGACAGTAAGATGATACTGTATTCTACTTCTTCTTAAATGAAGAAGTAGAATACAGTATAAGGCAGTACCTTCTGAAACAGTGTGTGAAATGAGTAGAAAGGCCGTGGCATGCTTGCGTGCGTTCCTGGACGCATGTGCACTACGACCTCACTTCTTCAAAAAGAAGCTCTCTTTCCACCTGGTCAGCAGTTTTAAAATGTTCTTCTTCTTGTCACTCCCACTCCCCGTACTCTGCCTGTTCCCGCCTGCTGGATCGGCATATTATTACACGCTCAGTTTGTGCACATGCGCAGTCAACGTGCAGGCAAAGCGTACGAGACGCGCGGTCACAAAATTTGCCACGGCCTTAAGGAATGTAACATTAGAACAAACTGATACAAAGTTACCAATTAGTCCCAAAGGTCAAGGCTGTCTATCATTTTGATCATCAAAGAATGGGACATTCACTCAGGTTAAATGGCTCGTGTTTCAGTTTAGATGTCACCCCAGGCAGACTGAAATTAATATTGTTCTGTTGATTTAAATGCTACTGTATGCCAGGGGTGTTGTCTTCAAATAGACTAGCGAATATTGCAGCTCTAAATATGTTTTTATAATTATGCTCATAACTGCGATAAGAAGTGGAGCGAGAGAGAGAAAGAGAGAGAGAAATAAATGCCTTGCTAAATTATACAGTTCCAATTTCCCCATTTAGCGGGGATAGATCAATTTCTCATACGGAAATCATTAATCCTTAGGACGGACGGCATTACCATGGCAACACAAATTATGTCCCCCTGATTGGACACAAGTGTTTTCAGGGAGGATAAACACGCGTGCGCGCGCACACACACACACTCACACAATAAGATACTGCAAAACATAACTAGCATCAAGTAGGCAGTGATCTCCTGCTAGCCTCTAGCACGTGCACACACACACACGCACACGCACACACACACACACACGGTTTCATGAGAGTGTTTCATGCCTATAATTGACCACTGGATATATGGAGAGCTTGTCTGCATATGTGTGATATTGTTGTGTGTGTGTGTGTGTGTGTGTGTGTGTGTGTGTGTCTGTGTGTGTGTGTGTGTGTCTGTGTGCAATTGCATTGTTTCAGTCAGGGCCGGGTCCCTCATCCTTCAGGGAGATGCAGTATTTCATTAACCCTCCCTGGGGAAGGGTGTGTCAGTGTTTGAGAGTGTGTCACTATGCCTCCCTGCCTTGCCTGTGTGTCTGTCTTTCTTCCTTCCTGTCTGCCTGTGTGTCTGTCTGTCTGTCTGTCTGTCTGAGTATCTGCCTGTCTGTCTGACTGTCTGCCCGTTTGTCTGTCGGTTTGTCTGTCTGTCTATCTGTCTGTCTGTTTGCCTGTCTGCCCGTTTGTCTGTCTGTCTGCCTGTCTGCAGTTGCTGCTTTCATTTCTCTCTCTCTGTGTCTTATTACACAATGTTCCTTTGCTGTGTCCTGTTGGTAGCACCCTCTTTCAAACCTCCCCCCTTCCCCTCTGTCTTGGCTGCGGACCGCTCTCCCAACCCCCATCGCTCCCACCCCCACGCTCCACATGGCCGTTTGGACCGGACACACAATGTGTGCGTGCACTGGCATATGTTTAAGTGTGCACACGTGCACGCTGCTTGCATACATACAGGCTACATTATGCATGTGGGCACCACAAGTGCCTCCATGGCACCCGGGGCTGCCGATGGGCGTGTCATTGATTCGTCTGGCCCTGCCTCCATCGCCATGGCGACAGTATGGGGCGGGCAGCAACAAAGGAAGGGCCGCTGTCGCGGGCTAGCTGGTTCGCTCTGTTAGCGGGGCGTCACATGCTGGGAGCGTGAAATGCAGTTGACAGTGTGAGATAGGGCTTATTATGGGGCTCCTTTAGGATACACACTTTTTCCTGTCTCAGTGGGATGCTTAAATGAATTACCGTAAATATATTTAGTACATCTATGCCTATATTATAATATAATATGTACTAATGTCAAAATACAACTTTGGCAAGTTTGGCTTCTTTTCTGCTGGCATGCATGTGTCTTGCACAAGTCTTTTTGCATATAATCAATGACACGCCCTTAACGCCCAACCAACCTGTTACATATGCTTTAATCTAGTCGTACTGTACTTTGCAAACCAGGCAAATATTTACCTAAATTTGAATAAGCTATAGTACTCTCTTTCGACCTGTCCATCTCTATTTATTCTCCAGGAAATATTTCGCAGTCCTCTTTTAGCATTCCTGCAAATGCTGCAATTCTCAGCAGTGTGGAAGTCGAGGGTTTTTTCTTCTCCGAAAACTGGATTATTTATTATTGTGGAAATGCCGCTGGCTTCCAGAAGTTGGGTTCTTAGAAACCAGCTGTGCTCTCTCTACTAGTAATGTCTGCACCACCAAGCCTGTACCCAAAGGAGCCCGCAGAGGGAAGTGTCATCGCCATAGGCGTCCACGGGCCTGCCAGTAACTCTTTCTGGGGTCTTGGCTCTTTGGCTGCATTTTCTCGCATGGCAGGCTGCGTTTACAGGGGCTCTACAATTTGTCGAGGGGCCCTGGTGTGTGTGTGTGTGTGGGTGTGTGTGTGTGTGTGTGTGTGTGTGTGTGTGTGTGTGCGGTTGTGGGGAGCTACAGTTTTAACATCAAGGCTGAGTGTTGATTTTGGATTCTCTCTCTTATTCCCCAAACACATTCCATTTCAAACGGCTTTTCCAGACCAGTGTTTTCTATGGCCTCAGACAGACATCTACATTGATCCGCTTCCCATCCAAGTCTCCTATTTTCTCTCATCAAAGCATGAAAGCACAGCAAGAGAACAAATATTAGCGCTACAGTCCTTCATATCAACTGGGGAAACCTGGGGAAACATGTCTGTTGAGGAGTGGATGTTAAGACAGAGAGAGCATACAGCCCCTCATTTGAATTTGAATCTATTGAATAATTATTTCAACTATTGAATAATTGATCATTTGTATCTTTCTGTTTCATAACTGACTAATTTGCCTCAATGTGCTTTCAAGTGGAAGAGGAGTAGGGCATGCAAAATGAGACTTCCCCTGCATGGATCAATAAAGTATATGTATTTGCATCTCTACCACAGAGGCTGCATACAAACAACAAAGACGAGGCTCAAACAAACACATTCTAGGGCTGCATGGTATAATGTACCGTTTCAGCAACGACATAATGTGTTGCTAGTGAGGGACATGCCGGCTCTGCATGCTACAGAAAGGATGATGTTCACCAAAACAGATTGATAGAGGAGTATATACAATATACAATGGTGTCATGGTGAGTCAACCAGTGTATTAAACCACCTAATATCCCCCCTCCAAAATCACTTTAGAAGAGTAGTCTGTATTTAGTGCGTTGAAAACAATTGTATAGCATCAAAGTTCAAGTTAATTTTTTATTTTTTATTTAATTTATTTTTTCTATGAGATGCACTCCACTACAAAATCACCCCAATCAAACTAGAATGATTCCAAATAGAGCTATTCATGTCATCTGGTGAATATATATTGCAGACAACAAATATTGCAATGTCAGTTTTCAATATTGTGCAGCCCTAATTGAGACTGTAACAACAACAACATAAACACACACCCACACACACACACACACACACACACACACACACATATCCCCTGTTCAGCATGCTTGTCCTGTGAGAGTTGTGTAAAAAACATTTGAGGACCCCCCCTTCTTCAACCATAAATAGCAATGATGGGTAGAAGGCAGAGTTGCCATGGTGACACAGTGCCGGTGGCAGCCAGTAATTATTCTGGTTAAAGTGCCAGCAGAGATGCACACTGGCTGGCATTCAAAGTGACACCTGGAGAGCAGACTACAGCCATGAGGGGACCCAGCTATGAAATCTTGACAGTTGTTAAGGATGTGCAAGACAGCAGCATTTTCACTAAATACGGGACATTTTGTTCAAAACGGGGACATATTTCAGGTAAAAATTTGATAACATACTAATAAAGCTAATTTTACACAAAATAGATAGGCTATATGTTGTAATATATGCTTATGAACCCATGAAATGGCTTACCTGTTGCTGTATTTCCTCTTGAAACAGGAAATCAGGGCGGGTCGTCTTTCTACATTAGCGTTCAAAATTCTCTTCACACATAACCCGCCCATGGCAGACCTACAGATCTACATATAATTTAATACACAAGGATAAAAGTACAGGGGTTGTGTTGTGTACGAAAGCACACAAAGGCAGGGGAACACTGTTTTAAACATCCTCTGTGGCTGGCCATGGCTGGGATTACCACGCTCTGACCCACGATCAGTAATGGTGGCCCTCTCTTCTGACCTGCCATCCATAATGACATGAGGGGGACATCAGATCCTCTTACAGCAGAATGAATACAGGCATGTATCTGCCCAGGGGATATGATACATCACGTATGTTGTCAGTGTATACTGCGCACAGTGGAGACTACAGTGGATATCACGTGTCGGATGATACGATTAGTGGAATGATGGGTCCCGGGGTTTTTTATTGTCTCAGTTACAACGTCTTTTTCAGTCACAAATATGAGTCGAGTTTCACAGCCTTGATATGCTGTAGTGTTTGTATGCATGTGTGTGGGTTTTGGTTGAGAGGGAATTGTGTACGATTCAGGGAAGTGTGTAGATGCATGCTAATCTTTAATCTTGATATGATAAGGGTACACACACATGCGCGCGCGCATACACACCCACACACAGTATAATACCTAGAGTAAGACTGTTTTTCCTAGGGTGCTTTCCACAGGCAGTAATCCCCCTCTCTCTCCTTATCTGCTCTGTTCCAGGCAAGGCCGACCTGACTGATCCTCCCAGGTGTCGAGGTAGGACTGTGTTTACCTCTCTGCCAGCTATTCACACTGTGCCGATAGGAATGTAAGCCCGCGTGAATTTATAAAAAAAAATGTATCAAATAAGCGAATTCCTACAAACTAAAGTTAAGATTTTCTTTCAAGGAGTTAAAGTGGTAGTGTTGTAAATGGGAATGGTTTGAGCTTACGCAGGTGTATGTTAAGCGCGTGACATCAGGCACATGCATGTGAGTGCACTGTTTATCTTTTTTAAACTCATTTAAACTAACCTGTATTTTCTCTATGTAATTCTTGTACACTTGTACCTTGTAATTGTGCTCATTCTACATTGTATAGTCGATAAAGGTGTCAGCTAAATGACCTAATTCTAATTCAGGCTCACTGGCACACCTAAAACAAACTGACCTATTATTAATCATTTTTAACTGCAGCTGTGTTTATCTACTATGACATGTCTTTGAAAAGTGTCCATTAGAGGAAAAATGCTAATTCACCTCAGATATTATACATATGTAAATGCCCTGCCCAAACAGGAGGGGTTAAAACAAATTCAAAATAGTACAAATAAAATAATACAAAATCTTACACACAGTATTATACAATATTCTTAATGGTATACTTTATACCTGTATCCTGTGTGACGATAGACATTTGTCTACCGGTAGAGATTTTGCTATACCATTTATATGATCTGGGACATTCAATCAGTGGCCAAGATTGTTTTACTTTAAGGCCTCCCAGGGCGCCCTCATGAGGCGCCGTGGAGCCACGTGCATATTTATTCATAGTAAATTCACTAGACTGGCAGAATTTCAGATTTTCGTATAAAACCCAGAAAAAATACTATACCTAGTGTATACCTAGTGTATTTTAAATCCCACGCTCCCTGGCTACATTAGCATAGCGGCACGATGTGGCACAATAAGAGTTTTTTATACCGCCCACACAAAAAATACGCATAAACAAGAGCACACGCCCAATGCTCCGGACCGGAGTTTGGCTCGCACTTATGAGGAAGTCCATCGAAGATAGATGGTCATATTTGCATCTCTTCCTCTGTACACTTGCTGGTCTCACTGCTGTCTTGTTGACAGATGGGAGAGGGAAAAGCCACGTAAAATGTGTTAGATAGATAAACAGAGACAAGCCAGAGAGGCTGACTGACATTGAGCTCTCTCCTGAGTTGGCGGCCCTTTTATATACCTGTCAGCCAGACTGCCTACTTTTCTGTCTGCTTGTCTCTCCGACATTCCGCTCTCCCGTCCTTTCTCTGAGACACACACTGCAGTGTCAGCAGTCACAAACACCCCTGTCTTACAAGCAGTGCCCGTAGCACATGGAGTCACATGGCTGTTATTTAACACAGTGGTCAGTACTAAACTAGGGCTTGGGATCCCATGATGTCTATTAACAACTTCTTCTAATACCTATTTATTTGGTTGTTTAGTTTTTCGTTGTTGGAGGGGACAAAAAAAGCTTGCAAACCTGGGGGGGGGGGGGGGGGGGGGGGGGGGGGGGGGGGGGGGGGGGGGGGGGGGGGGGGGGGGGGGGGGGGGG
>JAOEHI010052076.1:0-17344 GCA_025447815.1 Percopsis transmontana | reverse complement strand
TACACATACACACACACACACACACACCTTTTCAACTGCTCGTTAATGCAAATATCTAATCAGCCAATCACGTTGCAGCAACTCAATACATACAATCCAATACATACAGGCCAGTACAATCCATCCACCACCCTTTGCACGTACACAGAACACCTCCCCTTCTTCCTCCATATATAAATAAGGCAGACCCTTTATATTGTAGGACCATAGCAGCAAAATGTGCTTTCTTTTTTAATATGAACGATGCTAAATGTACCAGGTCTCATAGAGTGTAGGCTATGCTCACGTACGCATTCACTGACACAGGCTTATAGTACAGCAGAAAGCGGGGACAAACTGGTGCCTGCTTCTCGTTAACATGAGTTTATACGAGTCCAATTTCTGTTATTATAAATCACAATGAGTTTACAGCAATGCACAAAATGTGTTAAATAAATACATCACTGCCAGCACCGTATAACCTCCCGTTGCACATCACTGGCCAAGAACAGAAATGGTGTTTAAGATGCTGTTGACTCGGTATGTGCCACACAGGCTACTGGCATACCCGAAATATTTTCAAAGAATTACGAGATCTTTTTTTAATTATTAGATCTTTTCTCAAAATGTTCTTAAAAACATTGACTACTCAATTTAGGCCAAATACAGAGCATATGTAGAGACCCATGTGACTCACAGACATCCCATAATTACGCACGACCTCTACTTTCAAGAACCTTTATTGGACTAAGACCCTCTCCTTCTTACCTTCTTCACAAGTTGTTTTGTCTAAGGTAATGGAATAGAAGAAGATGAAAGGAAATAATGGTTATAGAGAAAACCGTAACATGAAAGAATGTCAGAATGAAATTAAGGGACATTTTAGAGGATGATATTTCTGCAGATCGACATTAGAGAGACAACTGCAGTGACTTTCATCCACCAAGGGGCAGAAAACAAATAGAAAAATAACTTCAGAAAGTTATTTAATCTATACATTGACAACAACATGCATGTAAAAAAAAAAAGCAAAAAAGCTCAATGGCACAAACCTCTCTCTTGAAATTCCTCATTCCTTTCTCAGCTTCTTCTGCCCGAACAACCAACTGGGAGCACACCAAATGTGTTAAATTTGCAGAAACCTTCATATAGGTACAAATATTCACCATTGTGTAATGACATTATCACCAAAGATTTGCAGTTGCATTATTAGAGTATATAGTGGTTGTTGGTCTAAATTGATTGAATAAATTATGTGTTTGGGCACCAGACAGACTAATGTCAAATATCATTTGGATAACTAAAAAAAGAGTAACTAAAACCACATTCTTTTAAGTGTAGCCATCAAATTCCAAATATGATTAAGTAGGGCTGTTGTCCAACAGGATGTCACCATAATCTTACTTTGAAGATGAAGTGTGACAAAGAACGACATTGTATTACCCAATGTTAGTTCACCTATACGACATGCAGTCCACCGTCTTCCAGCTGATCGAAATGACAGCATTGTGAGGAGACGAGTCTTAAACCAAAACGCCCTCTTAAAGTGACGGTACTAATATTAATGGAGTATTCAAATATTTTATTAGATTAATTGAGAAATTAATTGTTAGATTAGTCAACTAACTGAAAAAAGAATCGCTAGATATAAAAAAGTAATTGATAATTGCGGCACTATAAAAAAAGAAAGGGCCACGCCAATCTGTGTTGACAGACTTCATGGCCAAACTCCACAGGCTTATAACGACAGATGGTTTTTTAACTCCAAATCATCCAAGAGACAAGTACAATTGTACTAACATGTGGAATAAGGAAAGAACTGTCAGAACAGAGTTAAGTAGCAATTAGTCCAGCTTGTGACAGTCATATGACAAACAAATGTAACCTTTTCTTTGTATTTTTTTGTTCAAGTTGTTTGAACAAAAAAATACAAAGAAAAGGTTACATTTGTTTGTAACCTGACTGTCACAAGCTGGACTAAGTTTAGTCTATACACAAAATTATTTTCATCTGTCAAGTCACAATCAAAAACATAACATAATGAGTATGTTACCCAAAAGTACATCCTGTTCCTTGGATGGATAAATTAAGAAAGAAATGTTATTTTGCATTTTGCAGAATGTAGCTCAACCAGGGGAGTTCATGGTTATTAGAGACAAGACATTAACTGCTCAGATATTATGCACATTTACACTATGGAAATACACTGGCTAAAACAATACTGTAGTGTGCCTTTATCTTTGATATAGACATTAGAAGGAAGAAGAACCTAAATAAATTGTATATTTTACAAAGATTATGGAGGGAGGAAAGATTAAAAAGTATTTTGAATATTACTTTAGATTTTACATATCCCACATGTCAATGTTCTATTCTGATGATACCTTAAAATAATACAATATGATTTTAAGCGCATATAAAATTAAATGGCCAAGGAGTCTAACAACTGTGCCATGAATGGATTTAAATGGATTCAGAAATCCTGCTGAAAGCACACTAGGCCTACTGGGCTGAACTGTTTGAATGATAGGTCATGATCTCATACCTCCTCATTGATTTTCTTCTCCTTGCTGATTTCCCTCTGTAGCTGAGAGTAGTCCTTCTCCTTTTGCTCAAGCTGGGTCTCAAGCTGCCGTAGTTCATTACGCATGAAGCGTGTATCTCGGCCTGAACTTGAGCATTGGGCCATCTGGACAGGAAACAAACCGTCAATAAATCACTCACATGGTGTTTATTAGAAGTTCTTTCGGACATAGAAGAAGCCTGGGATTCCTGGACATTTTATGTGGACAGAGAAAAAACAAAACAGTCAGAAAAATGGCTACCAGTGCATAAGGAATTATCACTAATCCTCTTAAGTTGCCTTTCAGACAACAAAACAGAGCATCATTTGTAACTGATACAGTATATTGGTTCGCTAACATTAGCGGTTATTATTCCTTCACGACAAATTCAAATTATCATGTAATATCCCACTGATACGAGTCAGCCCATAAGATTTATAATAAATGATAACTATAGACATAAAATGGATATAAAACAGTAAGAAGGGTGAAAAAAAGGAAGCACGGTGGACCTGGATTACCTAATCAGAGCATGGAAACTCAATGCAATGTCTGTGCAAAATTATTGCTGTTCACACACTGATGGCTTTTAGTTTGAGGGGACTTCTTAGGAAGATAAAGCCACGAAAACCTTCTAGAAAGGGCCTATTTAAATTTGGTTCTTCAGCACATACAGTAAGCATCCAAAAACATGTTGCACATGTCAGAAATAAGTACTTTCTAAATTCAACAACTATTAATTTCAGATCTCAGTATGTGTAGACTATTATTCTGTGTATATATCAACCCTCTACAAAACAGGGGTGTGTCAGTATTTATATTAGACCTATATTTATTAATTATAAATACATATATGTATGAACATATGTATGTGTAGGAGCCATTTGTGATTCAAGTTTCTTTAATGACACCTGCTGGCAGTATGATTATCTTGTGCCCTTGTAGTAGAGCACAAAGGGTTAAATGGTTCACCTGTGCTAAACGGTTCATGGGGATACAAAGAAGTTTGTTTTTGGAAAGTTTGAGTTTGCAAAAGTTTGGAGACGCCAGCAGGCATATGGTTTTCAATAGATTAATTTACTTGTTAATATATGATTGATATAATATCCCTTATGTTGTTATCAGTTGTGTAACGTTTTTTCAACCTTTTTTTTTTTTTTTTTTTTTAAACCGCAATTCGTTTAAAAACATGTTGATTGGAACCAGCTATAAACAATTGGAATCGAATCTATTGAAACCCCTGAGGCGTCTTCAAGAAGTGACTTGCTCACACACACACACACACACACACACACTTAAGTGTACGTCCTACCTCTAGCTCTTTTTCCAACTGTGAAATCTTGGAGCACATTTCATTTTCTATTGGATAAGTAGAAAGTAGTTATTTTTTGCAAAAACACACAAAATCTTTGGTCTATCAAACTACACTGCTCAAAAAAACATTTGGGAACACTGAAATCACACATCGTGTCACGATGAACAAAATATTAAAGATCAAAATGTTTACTGTACTTGTGTAATTTGTTAAAAACAAAATGGAAACTAAATTCACCAACCGATTGAGGGCTGTATTCAAATTCACACCAAAATGTGACGTGATGAATTTCATCACGTCAACTCATGATGTGACTCAGTAGTGTTTATGTACTTCTGAAAATGTCTGGGCATGCTCCTGATGAGATGGCGGATGGTGTCCTGGGGGATCTCCTCCCAGACCTGGATCTGTGCATCAGTGAGCTCCTGGAAAATCGGTGGCGCTACTTGGCAGTGTCGGATGCACTGATACATAACGTCCCAAAGGTTCTCAATTGGATTCAGGTCTGGGGAACATGAGGGCCAGTCAATGGCATTAATGCCTTCATCATCCAGAAACTGCCTACAATTTGGCCACATGAGGCCAGGCATTGTCCTGCACCAGGAGGAACCCAGGGCCCACTGCCCCAGCGTAAGGTCTGATGACGATGGACTGAGGATTTCCTCCCACGTGGAGGTATGTGCGATCCTCCAAGGACATGCCTCCCCAGACCATCACCCACTGCCAAACCAGTCATGCTGGATGATGTTGCAGGCAGCACACCATGGCGTCTCCAGACTTTTTCACGTCTGTCCATGTGCTCAGTGTGAACCTGCCATCATCTGTAAAGAGAATGGGGTGCCAGTGGCGGACCTGCCAATTTGAGCTGTACTGTGGTGGGCTGTAAGCACAGGTCCCACTAGAGGACGTCGGCCGTCTTGTCACCCTCATTGAGCATGTTTCAGTTTGGTCAGAAACATGCACACCAGTAGCCCGCTGGAGTTAATTTTGTAGGGCTCTGGCAGTGCTCTTCCTGTTCCTCCTCGCACAAAAGGAGCAGATACCGGTTCCTGCTGCTGGGTTGATGCCCTTCTACGGCCCTGTCCAGCTCTCCTTGTGTAACGGCCCGTCTCCTGGTATCTCCTCCATGCTCAAGAATGTACTGGGAGATACAGCAAACTATCTACCTGTGCAACCTAAATGGGCTGCAGGTACCGCCTCATTATGTGACAGAGACACTAGCAAAACGCAAAACTAGAGAAGAATCAGTCAGGAAGGATAAGGATAGAGCCATTGTCTGTGGCAAACTGAAAAAACGATATCCTTATTGGGGGTCGTCTTGCTGTTGCCTCTTCAGTGTACCTGTTGTTACTTTCATTTGCAACAAAACAGGTGACATTGATAAAAAATGTCTTATGCTTCCTAACTGGACAGATTGATATCCCTGAAGTTTCATTGACTTGGTGTTATACTGTGATGATTACATGTTAATTTTTATATATTATTTATATTCATATGCACTTACCAGTTTTAGCTTGCTCTGAGCCTGTTTTATCAATGAGGTCATAAGCCAGAACAAGTTCACGATCTTTCTTCTAATACAGAGGGGGAAAAAAAAGAGATGTTAATCTATTAAATATTAATTAAAGCTGCATTGTATCCACTAGAGTTGCCTGATTATGACAGAAATTATAGTTCTGATTGTTTTCCTCAATATTGCGATTTTAATTATTAGGCTAATTGTGATTAACAGAATAACAATTAAATACTTATTTTGTGGTGCCAACTGCAATACAGTATATGCACAACCTAAATCAGTGGTTCACAGTCTGGGGGTGGAGGGGGGGGCAAGCTTTCGCTGGGAAATCCAGAAGTTCTAGGGCAAGTGGCAACCTCCGGTGCTGAAAAATGAATCCAATGTGGAAGTGCCAAAATCTGAAGTTCCTCTAATGGCCGCATGTTTTATACATTTGATTCTTATTTATCAAAAATATATATTTTGTTGTACTTTTGTTCAAAGTACTGTTTATTGTTTACTGCATTATTTCATGTTATCTTGATGAGGTCTCACAACTACACGTTAGGGATCATCTTTGTTTACATTTTATGTTTCGGAAAAGAAGGGGGGGAAAAAAGTCATATCGTCTGATATATCGGAATAGCGGTTTTAAAATCCTCAAATATCTAATTCGTTCTTAAAAATCCCATATCGGTCGGGCCCTAGAACCAACACTTTAGGAACTATTTTGGGAATGTTTGCAGGGCTGAAAGGAGTACCTACTCGAGGGTGGGTACATCTGAGTGTCCCTGAAAAACTGCTGGACGCTTGGCGCTTATTGGATACGCAACGCGAGTGGAAGACAACAACAAGCACCATTATATTAATTTACAATTAGGTCATTTAGCAGACGCTTTTATTCAAAGCGACTTACAATATTGTGCTATTACATGTAGCAGATAGGGGTTAGGCATCTTGCTCAAAGATGCTTACAGGTAGGCCAACTCTGGGGCTTGAACCCACGACCTTCCGGAATATTAAAGTTAAAATAAGCTATTACACCATTCTAAGTAGAAGTTGATTTTATATGCAAGTTTTACAAAAATGCTAGCTGCACTGAGTTAAATATATTAAGATGAAGACATCTTTTAGTTACTTTGTTTACTTAGTTATTTTTGTAAACAAAAACTAAATTGTGCAGCTCTATTATCTATTACTAAGTATCGGATTGGGAATCGATATCAGGAGATATTCAATATTTAAGAAAATCGGATCGGGGGGCAAAAAAGCTGATCAGGACATCCCTAAACACTATGGCTACATTACATATATAAAATCCAAAAAAGTGGAGATACAAGGAATTTGCCCTATAGCAATGATATGCAGCCAAGTATTAATTTTGACTATGTTTAAGCCCATTGACATAGTCACCCTTTAATTTCAGCCAGTTTACACCCCAAGAATGGCATCATGTTCACAAATGTAAATAAATAGTTATTCTTAGGTCCTCCATAACATTCAGACTTTAAAAAGGGGAAGGGACAAAAGGATGAGAACAGAAAACAGTGACAACAACAAAATATTCAAAAGTAAATTGATCACCTTAAGCAGAGCCTGACACACTTTGAAGAGCTGGATAATTCTTTCTGGGCTTTGATCCTCTAGTGGCTCTTCTCCCACCTGTATGGAACCATAGGTATATAAAGAAATAGAAACATGCATATACATTTTCTCTCAACATAAGCATATTACTGGAGAAGATGCAGTATATAAAATAATAATTGCAATAGGTGCAATTAGCCTAACTTTTCTCTAAAACAAGAAGATCTATAATTAGGCTACTATTTAGAGCCCTCCACAGACAGGATGGATGACAAACCAATATTATAAATACAAACATCAATTGAGGCGAGAAGGGAACTCTGTCTGAGTGGGAGGGAATGTTGGGAGGTGTGGTTCAAGGGTTAATAATCACCTGTCTCCTTTTTTAAGGAAGCGTGAGAACACAGCCCAGGGAGACACGGCAGAGAGTGAAACATTGGCGGAGTGGACAAAAGGAGAGTAAAGCGTTACTTATATCATCATTATTATCAAGTGACTGTCATTCTGTGTGTGGACTGTACTTTAGTGAATTAAATGCACACCACGCTGTCGGTGTTACACCAGAACTGTGGAAGATGAGTGGATTCTTCTAAATTTGGCGCCCAAAAAGGGACAATGGCAGAACCGACGGAGCCGCTGGTCATTCTGGCACAAATGGTGAGAAGAATGACCACGTTACAAGAACAGCAAGTGGCCACACAAGCGTGTCAGACAGAGGCTCTCCAGCAGCAAACCGACGCAAGTGCTACATTGGCTGGTGCAGCGACCGATCCGGACCACCATTCAGCTGCAAAGAATAGGGGCTGAGGACGACCCCCAAGCCTTCCTGGAGGCTTTTGAAGCCGCAGCCACGGGTGACTGGCAGAGGAGTAGGTGCTAAGGCTGCTTCTGCTTTTATCCAGTAAGGCCCAGCAAGCAATCCACGGCCTGCCGGCGGCAACACGGCCGGGGTCCAGAGGATCATCGGCGACAACTCCGGCACACTCAGTTTGGGGAGGGGGACAGACCATTTGCTGTGTCCCGTCGGATCATCGATGCAGCTCCTGCCCAGGGAACACACAGCCAAGCAAATCGTGGAGCAGGTGGACCTGGAATAGTACATCGAGACACTAACAGTGGGGACAAGACGGTGGGTGAGCTGTCACCGACCGGGAAGCCACCGGGGACAAGGGGAATACGGCCTTAACCAAGGAGGGCCGGAGCCAAGGGGATGGCGGAAGGAGTGTGGGGGATGGCGGAAGGAGTGCGGGCTCCTCCCGGGCTTAACCCGGGAGGAGGATCCATCGATCAGGGGGCCCTGCGGAAGTCGCAGGGGGCCACTTAAGCACTCGCACCGGCGTGTTGGAGGTGCAGTCAGCCTTGGCACTTCCACCGGGAGTGTCCCTTGATGGAAGTAGGGCAAGTGGTGAGAAAGACAGCACCTCCAACCGCCACGGACGGGCCAGGGGAAGGGACGTAAAGAGTTCTGGAAAGGATCCAGGGGGTACACCAAGCAATGGTGGATACAGGCTGTATGTAGTCCATGATTCATTAAAGCTTGGGTCGACTCGGGACTTTGGTGGAGGCATTTAGGGTGTTAATTAGGTATATACATGGTGATGTATACATTAGAGCTGAAATAGGGATAAATGCATCGATTAAAGGCCGCGGTTAGGTCCCGCCTGACGCATCCCTTAATTCTGGGCACTTATTGGGCTGGGTTTAGCGGGTTGGTGGGAGAATGTGCAGGGGTGCGTTCACGTCCAGTAGGGACATGTGAAATGTGTACTGTTCAATGGTGAGGGGAAGCTACCAACACTGATTCTCAGGTGGGAGAGGAAGGGACCACATTTTCCCACGGTGGAAGATTTTCCTCTGGAACAGTCTCGAGATGACGTTCTACGCTTTGCAGTTGACCGTGTGATTTCTATTGATGGCCAAATAGTCCACCCTGAATTAGCTATCACTTTCCCTAATTTTGCTGTTATTAGGGACAGATTATATTGAGTGAGCCGTGACACTCAAACAGGGAAAGAAGTAACGCAAAGAGCCTTCGGGAAATTATTTTTCAGGCAACTCACTTTAACCCAATGGCGGGGCACATGAGGAGTGAAAAGACAATAAGGCAAATACTGGCTCGGTTTTGCTGGTCAGTTCTCTGGGCGAAAATGCCTTGTTGATGGCAGAGGCCAGACTGGTTAGAGCTGATAGAAAGGCAACAGTAACTCAAATAACCATTCGTTACAACCAAGGTATGCAGAAGAGCATCTCTGAACGCACAACATCGAACACTGAAGCAGATGCCCATACTAGGTGCCACTCCTGTCAGCTAAGAACAGGAAACTGAGGCAACAGATGTTGCCTCAGCAACAAACGCTGCCTGGTCTGATGAGTCTCGATTTCTGCTGCAACATTTAGATGGTAGGGTTAGAGGCATAAACATGACAGCATGGATCCATCCTGCCTTGTATCAAAAGTTCAGGCTGGTGGTAGTGGAGTAATGGTGTGTGGGATATTTTCTTGGCACACTTGTCCCAAAAAAAAGTGGTACGGATCTGTATTTTGGTACAATTCACAACTTCTGACAATCTAAATTAGAAATAATTGCGTACCATAGCGAACTGTACTGTACCGCTCAGTGGAAATGGGCCATTTGAGCCCCTTAGTACTAAAATGAGCACCGTTTAAACACCACACCCTAACTCAGTATTGTTGCTGACCATGTCCATCGCTTTATGACCACAGTGTACCAATCATCTAATGAGTACACTCTAACCTATCTTCTGCTACTTCCAGCAGGATAACCCCATGTCACAAAGCTAGCAAGGTGTACAGTTAAGTGGCTGGTAAGTAAGTGTGTGTGTGTGTGTGTGTGTGTGTGTGTGTGTGTATAACATATAACACATGTTATTTGTACACAAACACTAAAACACAAAAAGTGTTTGAGCCATATAGTTGATAACCCTACGTTTAACGTTACCCCGTTCGTGACCAGAGTACACCTAGAATTTACTCGGGTCACGTTAAACATAAAAGAAACATAATCTACATCTTGACAATAAATGGGGTTGATTACCATCTGAAGCATCTCAAAGAGCATGTCTGACTGTGTTTCTTCACTTTCAGGAAGCGTCAATGGGTCGGCGCTCATCAATTTACTCCAGTCCAGAACAGAAGGCATCTTTACAATGGCGCGATTGTGATGTTTTCAGAATTAATAGATTATTAGCGATGTGTTAGCAATGTTCGCTGGGTACCTGGTCGTCACACAATAAATGCGCCTAACGTTACCGGTAACGTTAATAGGAATTTATACAAAACAGCTGACATGCTATTTTGAATTTATTTGATAAAGCTTTAGCGATAACTCGAGAATGCGCGAGGGTTTGAGAAATTGTAAACGCATCATGTAACGTATTAGGTAAAAGTTTAAGGCAATACTTAAACGCTTTTATTATTCAGGTTTTAAATCAGAAACAATCCACTTTGGAAGCTGAATTGCTCATGAGGGTCCATTATGCTTTAGCTGCTATGGTAACTTCTTCTTCGTCTTCTTATTTGTTGTTCGTAGGCTTTTTGTATATTAGCCAATAGGTGCATTACCGCCAACAACTGGAGAGCTGTATATTTGGTTTGGAGGGAAAATACTAAATTTAGGGACTTGATCAATAAGTACAATGTCGACACCAGACAAATAGCAGTATAAAATCTATTTATTTTCCTCAGTAAAATATTTCCTACCTCAGTAAAATGTATTTGAAGTAAAAACAACTTGCCGCCAGTAAATTAAACGTCATCCCGCTAGGATGCGTGGGATATGTAGTTGCCTATCCAAATGCAAAATCTACTAACGGTTGATAAAATATGGAGTTTATTTGGCCTCTTTATTCAAATGTGAATGTATTTTGCAATTGGCAATTCAATATTCAAAGTGGCAATGCAATCTTCAATTCAGTTTGAATTATTTTGATCCTAATTAATTGCATTTCATATTGCCATGGTTTTTTGGCCTCTTTATTCAAATAGCAATGTATTTAGGCATTGGCAATTTAATGTACCAGCGAAACAGCGCCCACAGCCTATTACATTTACTTGCCACCATGCTCTTTTAAGGTAAAAATTCAAATGGAAATGCAATCCATCAGTCCTCTCATCAAGGCCCTCCTGCATTCTGGAAAGATTCTACTCTGACAGAGCAGGCATTACAGATATTTGGTAGTGTTGTAGTTCCTGACTACTTGTCTTAAAAAAACAGACTGGAGCACTGGAACCCAGTATGAAGTCACCATTGTTATGTCTGGATCATCAGTCCAGCGTGAGGCTTAGAGAGACGAGGACCAACCTTGGTGTTGATGATACTGTAAGCTATCTTGGTTGTTCTGAGGTGAAGAACCTTCTCTGACCATTCCCTACCAGTAAGAGCAATACCAGATGCCCTCCAAATCTACTGCAGTTGAATGCCCTGAGGAGGTCACCAGTATCAAGCTCGGACCTGCATGTCATCACTGCCCTCCACACTGCATTACCTGCCTCACCCAGCGATGCAGGTGGAACAGCTGCTGCCAGTCCAGGGAAAGACAGACAAGGCCTTCAGGTTTGTGACTAGTGTTATGAAGCCTACATTTCTTCATTGTTTAAGTGGCAGCTTTGTACATCACATAAGGTTTGGCACTCCTGGGCTATTTGTGTATGATGAAGTTAATGTCATCCCTACAGTAAACATACGCTTTTGCTAAGTAGATCCTTCAACAGTGGGTCGGGATGAAAAAGAAATCCTTTACAGGATTTCTTTGTTTTGTTTAAGACCATCACCTGGGGCCTATTCCACAAAGTGTGCTAAGAAAAGTGGGGATTAAAGTCCAAAACCTGAATCGAACATGGATCAAATCAATACAACATGGCAAAAAGCAATAGTAAAGAGAGAGTGGTAATGTTCATGGCCACAGAGCAGCGCTTAATATTAGAAATATATGAAGAAATCGAACGTATAACCAAACAAGTTAATACAGCTGCCATAAACAAAACAAGAGAGAAAGCCTGGCAATAAATTGCTTATCGATTGAATGCATAATGCATTCAAGTTATTATCAAAAATAATAACTGAGAAGGCTTTATTCGCAGAATCATATCAGAATTAGGGTTGTGCTAAAAAATCGATACAGCAATATATTGCAATATTTATTTTCACAATATACTACATCGATTTCCAGCTAAAAAAATGATCTTCTCGGCGACGTTCGCGGAGCACCTCCAACACGTCCGGAAGGTGCTCCATCGCCTATTAGACCACGGCCTGTTTGCGAAGGCAGAGAAGTGCCAATTCCACCAGCACACCGTCTCCTTCCTCGGGTATGAGATCAGCCGGCAGGGGTGAAGATGGTCAAGCAGAAGGTGGAGGCAGTCAGGTCATGGCCGACACCCATGTCGGTCAACCATCTACAGCGCTTCCAGGGGTTTGCCAACTTCTACCGTTGCTTCATCAGGAACTATAGCACGATAGCAGTGCCCCTCACGTCGCTGCTCAAGGGCGCCCCCACCTGTCTGCGCTGGACTCCAGGGGCCGAGGCAGCGATGGAGGAACTAAAACAGCGCTTTACCTCGGCACCGCTCCTGCGTCATCCCGACCCACGTCTGCCATTCGTGGTAGAGGTAGATGCGTCGTCGGTGGGGGTGGGGGCTGTTCTCTCTCAGCGGCAGGGCACACCACCCAAGCTCTACCCATGCGCTTTCTTTTCCAAGAAAAGGGGATCGTGAGCTGCTGGCGGTGAAGTTGTCGCTTGAGGAGTGGAGGCATTGGCTGGAGGGTGCTCAGGAGCCGTTCACGGTCCTGACGGACCACAGAAACCTGGAGTACATCCAAGCAGCTAAGCGCCTCAACCCGCGCCAGCGCCGTTGGACCCTGTTCTTCTCCCAGGTTCCACTTCTCCGTGACGTATCGCCCGGGATCGAAGAACGTCAAGGCGGACGCCCTCTCGCGGGTCTATGAGCCTGAGGACCTGGAGGAGCCACCGACAACCATCCTTACGGAGCGATGCATCGTGGGGCCCGTCGAGTGGGACATCGACAGGGAGATCCTCCAGGCGACAGGGAGATCCTCCAGGCGACAGGGAGATCCTCCAGGCGTCACGCTATCACGCAGCAGGAGCCCCATCCTCGAGGAGCTCCCGTTGGAAAGACCTACGTCCCCACGCCCGTGAGGGGGCGTCTCATCACCTGGGCGCATACGTCACTCGCCTCAGGACACCCCGGGAGAGGTGGGACCAAGGCCCTCCTGGCCGAGAGGTACTGGTGGTGGCCCGGCATGGCGCGGGACATCAACACCTATGTGGATAGCTGCTCGGTGTGCGCTCAATCCAAGGCTCTTCACACGGCCCCCGCTGGCAAGCTTCTGCCGCTCCCGGTGCCTCAGCTACCATGGTCCCATTTGGCGCTGGATTTTGCGACCGATCTGCCACTGTCGGAGGGGAACGGCAGTGGCCGACGTCGGCGAGCGACGCCGCCAGGAGGCGCGCCTGGGGGGGGGGGGGGGGGTACGGTAACAACGGGAGTGCCCCCCCCCTCCCTCTCTAGCTCTACTAACCACCGGCCTGCGGCCGTCCACTCTCCTAACGCACCTGGAGCATGCACACCTGTTCCACATCTCCTCATCACCACATTCCCCTCTGCTATATAGCCGGGGAGTGGGTGATGAGGAGTTGTCGGTAATTGTTTGTGTCATATCACGCTGTCGCTGTTGTATACTCTTGTTATCTGATAACGGAACACCCTTGAATGGGCGTGTGACATTATTGTGGCATGTGTGATTCTCCACAATATTGCTACATTAAGAGGAGAGCACTGTCCCAGGAAACCAGTGGATGATCCTGATCAGGGTGCGATTTGTGAAAAAAACAGAGAGGGGGATATTTTGAAAAAAATATATATTTAAAAAAAATTTATTCATAAAAATTTCATTTCATTGTTCCCAGTTAACTAGCTATAGTTTTCGTGCTGAAATATTACATAACTATTTGTGCTTGCTGACATTCTGAAAAGCCGTACATGGATCAAAGCTAATGGACAGGATCATTAGATAAATTAGGCGCAATTTCATCTATTGTCTCAGAGGCCAGCCCTGACAGTGGGTGGTCCATTTCGGATTTTATTGTTCTGTCGCACTATAGACAGTTCACTTTACAGGGCTTTACTTAGTTTAAAATAGGCTAGGCTACTTCTGTATTCTAGCCTCTGCTGAACCGCGGATTGATTGCAAAGTTAAACCATCACAGTAGAAACAGTTTTACTACTGCTGTTACTTTTTTAAGTAATAACGTTAACGTTACATCGCAATGCAGAGCTGCAGTGAAAAGATAGAAAAGACAGATGCATTCTGTATGTTATTCCCGCTTCAGTAATATGCTGCCTTCCCTCCACAGCTCACAGCTCCACTGCCCAGCGGAGCTGCTACGGTCTCGCCAGTGTTCATAGGTTATTACTCCTGAGGTATAACCAATGAGATATTGAGCAAGTCTGAAGGGTGGTGATTACAGAGAGACAGCTACATCTGTTGGGATTACTGGCTCAGTCTACCATTGCCTGCCCTGCTTTCACTCTCTCTCTCTCTCTCCCTCTCTCTCTCTCTCTCTCTCTCTCTCTCTCTCTTTCTCTTGCTCGCTCGGCCAGACTGATTGCAGGATTGGAACCTGGTGTGGAGAGGCCAGTATTCAGCCACTCGCCAATCAGCACTTCACCCCGCTACTATTTATACCTGGCTGCCTTTTGTTGTATGTTAAAGGACATTGTACCTGCCTTTTGGTTTTTTGTGTTAAAGGAGCACTACTATTAAAGCGTTTTAACTGAGCTACCTCCGTGTCTGAGTCTGTGCCAGAGGTCCGTACCACCGGTCCCTAACAGTACGACCTGGCCATAAAATGGACTCAACAGATTCAGGCACAGAAGCTCCCCTCAGTTTTAATCAGCTTCAGCAGAGGGTCTCGGCACAAGGAGCTGCTTTAAAACAACTACAACAGCAGTACCAGACCCTAGCAGGGGAGAACCAGATTCTGCTCGATCAGGTACAGAGACTTACCACCCAGCTTTCAACCGTCTCTGCCCAACTCAACCAGGTCGTCTCCGCCCCGGCACCTCCCCCGGACCAGCCGGCTGCCTCAGCCCCCGTCCGGGAGCCACCAGTTCGTGAACCATTCGTGCCTCCACCGGAGAAGTATGGGGGTGACATGGGAGAATGTGGCGCGTTCCTTGTCCAATGTACCCTTGTCTTCGAACAATAGCCTCATTCCTATGCCTCAGACCGAGCCCGGATAGCCTACCTTGTCAACTCAACGTCCGGAGCCGCCCGTGCATGGAGCTCGGCCGTATGGGAGAGTCAGTCACCAGAGTGCGCATCCTACCTTGCCTTTACCACTGCCATGAGGAAGGTTTTCGACCATCCCGTGCGGGGGAAGGAGGCCTCCAAGCGCTTGATGTCACTTCGGCAGGGGTTCCGAAGTTTAGCAGAACTAGCGGTGGGGTTCCGGACCCTAGCGGCGTCAACAGGTTGGAACGATGAATCTCTGCAGGAGGCATTTCGGAGTACCTTGTCAGAGATTATGAAGGCTGAACTAGTTTCCCATAACGAGTGTAATTCCCTCGACCAGTTGATTGCGTTAGCCATCCAGATTGACAACAGGCTACGGGAACGTCGCCGGGAGAAGAAATATCGGAGTTTGTCTACCGCTCTCACTTCGGCTTCGCCTCACCGACCATTTCCGGGGAATTACGAACATGGCCGAGGGAGTTCGAAGGTCTCCGAAGTGGAACCTATGGACATAGGGCGAGCCCACCTCACTTCGGAGGAGCGCGCTAGGCGGGATTAACTCTAACGCAGGTTTGTATTGTGGAAAGGCCAACCACTTCATCTACAACTGCCCTTCCCGTCCTGTAAAAGGGCAGGCTCCCCGATAGCTAGGGAGATTTCGGTGAGCCACACTGTCAGCAACTCTCCCTCATCCCGTCTACGGCTCCCCGTCTCCCTCCAGTGGTCAGATCTGTCATTACCCCTACTTGCCTTGGTTGACTCGGGGGCCAACGAGAGCTTCATTGACAAGGGCCTCGTTTGCCAGATGAAGATTCAGACGGTTCCCTTGGACAAGCCGGTGGCGGCCAGGGCATTAAACGGGCAGCTACTGGCTCAGGTAACTCATCAAGCTACGCCCGTCATGTTAAGAATCTCCGGCAACCACCAAGAGAAAATCTGTTTTCATGTGATTGGTTGTCCTCACACCCCCCTTGTATTGGGCTCACCCTGGTTGCGTGCTCACAACCCTCATATCAATTGGACCAGTGGGAAGATTAGCACTTGGAGTACGTTCTGCCATTCCCACTGTCTCCACTCTGCCCTATCACCTGTCAAGCTTGGGACTTCTCCGCAGGCAGCCGAACCCCCGGACTTGACAGGGGTCCCAAAGGCATATCATGACCTAACAGAGGTCTTCAGTAAACACCTTGCCCTGTCCTTGCCTCCGCACCGCCCCTATGATTGTGCGATCGACCTACAGCCGTCTCTATAACATCTCTCGCCCAGAGACGGAGGCTATGGAGAGTTACATCCGGGACTCCCTCGCAGCTGGGATCATTAGACCATCCTCATCTCCGGTAGGGGCAGGATTCTTCTTTGTGGAGAAAAAGTACAAGTCACTCAGACCCTGCATAGACTATCGGGATTTAAACAGTATTACGATCAAGAACAAGTACCCTCTGCTGTTAATCGACTCAGTGTTCTCTTCCCTCCATGGTGCTACCCTTTTTTCTAAGCTAGATCTGAGGAACGCCTACCATCTGGTCCGCATCAGGCATGGAGATAAATGGAAGACGGCCTTCAACACACCTCTGGGCCACTTTGAATATTTGGTCATGCCCTTTGGATTGTCCAACGCCCCAACCGTCTTCCAGGCACTCGTCAACGATGTGCTTAGAGACATGCTGAATAGGTTTGTGTTCGTCTACATAGACGACATTCTGATCTACTCCAACTCCCTTGAGTTGGAGTAGATCATTGCACTGGACCTGCCTGGTAGACCGACCTACCTGTCTTTTGTTATTTTAGTTAAAGGACATTATACCTGCCTTTTGGTTTTTGTGTTAAAGGAGCACTACATTAATGTGTTTTAACTGAGCTACCTCCGTGTCTGTCTCCGTGTCTGAGTCTGTGCCAGAGGTCCGTACCACCGGTTCCTAACACTGCTACCATGTAATGCACCCATTTTTGTACATACTGTGACATAGCCAAGACATCTACCCAGTGAAAATCTTCTTTCTAAAAACAAATGTTTTAGGTGTCTTTGAAGGCTTAGAACAGGGGTGGGCAATCATTTTTTCCATGGGGCCACATGAGAAACAGAAAATACTGTGGAGGGCCGGGCCAAAAGGCGGAAGTCAATTCTGCATAAT
>JAOEHI010052075.1:0-17345 GCA_025447815.1 Percopsis transmontana | reverse complement strand
CCGCCCCCCCCCCCCCCCCCCCCCCCCCCCCCCCCCCCCCCCCCCCCCCGCCCCCCCCCCCGGGGGGCGGCGGGCGCCGGCAGGGCGGTGGGGTAGCGGGAGCGCAAGGATTACTGCTGACGGGGGAAAAATGCTGGGGGCTACAGATGAGGGCCTGGGGGATGGGGGGATTGGGGGGGCTGCAGGTGTGGGCGTGCGCTAATTGGACCCTCAGTATAGGCCTGCCTGCAGTACGGTACAGATTGTCAAACAGCCAACATAAGGGTTAAGTCGTAGCGTGCCCCTGAGCTTGTCTGGAGCTAGGACTGTCGAATGTAGCAGTAGGTAGCAGAGTCTGGTATACATATAGTGCACAGTGTAAAGCTATAGCCATATTTAGTAGGCTACTGTGCATGTATTAGCTCTACAGTATCATTTACATTGTGCTTACATTGGTTTTTCCACGCCGAGGTGCAGTGTTTAGCATTTTGGTGTATTGTCTTCACACGCGGCCCTGTTTTGTCACAGCGTTTTCCCTTTTAATAAAATGAATAATAAATAGTGACCTTAAAATAGCTTTGATCCAGCTAAGACCAGTGCAGTGACAAACCACACAGAACGAGGCTTTTATTTGCTGATGAACGGGAAAACGTCTACAAAGTGAAGGGGACAATATTTGTCTCTTTCCTAAACCCATTAGTCAGCTGCATTTGAAAATCCAATCTAATAATATGATGGAGCCTTTTAGATGATACTTTGAAATTTAATAGCGGTATACTTAGGGCAAGCAGACACATACACATTACCTAGAGTCCCATCGTGCATTTGGCCGGTCGCAGCTACTACAAACAACCATTTGAGGGACACATACCCACGTGTAGAGACAGGGACCTTCCAGTTGGAGGACAGTCTAACTCTCCTACAACACAGTATGGCAACCTGCCTCTATGGAGAAAATCATACATTTCAAATATTATTAACTAACCTTGGATGGGCTGGTTTTCAGTACAGACAAAAGTACAGACGAAAGTTTTTATGCTTTATAAGATGCCAATGGCAATAATTAAAATGGCTTTAATCAGGTACAAGGTCATTCTGTCATGATGGAGAATTCAATATGAAGCATTTCCTGTAGAAAACCAACCTAACATACAGATACTGCCACACTAATGAACACACACTGTCAACTAAAAACTAATACACACTAATATGTACTGTACAGTATATAGGTACAATCTAATGAATCTAAATTCCCACCGTACCATCAGCAAGAATCTAATAACTGCCAATAACAGCCGGGACAGAGATGGCAGGAGATAGGAGAATAATCACTGTCTGCGGAAATCAAATGAATTTGACATCATTTATCAGTCTTTTTATCAGGGCCACCACGAAACGACTTCAAATTCCACACAATGATGATGGAAGTTATAAATAACCGGTTTAACGACAAACACCGCTATTAGCGTCGCTTGGCATCACGGTGCCGGGTGACAGAGAATATGAAGACAGATGCTGATGATTATGGCTGGTGCAGTGGGGATAATTACGCATAATATGTGGGTATTTGGGGGAAAAAAACATTGGAACATAAGGAAATATGGGTGCATGAATCTAAGGCAGGGACAGGCTAAACAGCTGGGTTTAGCGATGATGACATGGAAATGGGGGATAAAGGACGGGATGGCAGCGGAACGCCGATAAGGATTTAGGCAGGAGGGGAAAAGATGAGAAGACGTTAAGGGACAGCGTAAGATGGGGAATGAATGTGTAGACGGGGAGGATAAAGGTGAAGCTGAGGACAGGAGTGTTTGGATCTAAGAACGAGCAAACAAACCGCCAGCTTACATTTCTGGTCCTTCCAGGTGACGGTAGGCTCGGGCCGGCCCACGGCCAGGCAGAACAGGTTTACGTTCTCCCCCTCATTCACTGACACGTCTCTGGAGATGTTGACGATTCTGGCCGGTACTGTTGAACAAAATCATGTTATTAGACTATGACCTTAAAAATCTCCTTTTAGTTAATGAATTATTGATCAGGGTTGCTGCGCTTTACATGTGATGCAAATCCCCGTGCCTAAGTCAGACACAAAGACAGACACTTTCCTGATTAATAAGCTGTGACCCAATAGTGTGCGACAGGATACCTGACCGCCTACTTAAAATAATTGGCTGGCTAATGCAATACACGGTTTTCAGTAAAAAAATCCTCTTTTGACATGTAATCTATTTTAACCGATTTTGAAATGGAAGTCATGGAATATTTCGTATCTTCTTTCAAAAGTGAAAGTCCAAAGTGAACCATCCCTAAAGTACTGTTTTGTTCCATACTCTCATAGTAGTGTCAGGGCACTTTGCTTGTAGTAAGTTTGATAACAAAATGGTCCTTGAATTTAAATGGCCCATTATCATTGTTTTTAATGAGCCTGGCCACTACAGTAGATTGCTTTTTTTTTAGCCAGACATCTACTGAGAATACCATTTTTCAATATCTTTCTGGAATGGAAGACTCAGTGATAAAGCAAAGATTGGAGTGGTGGCGCGGCTGCCTCACTTGATGCACTGACTTGGGGGTGTAATTATTTCGTGGGATATCGCACTAGTGCTGAAATTGGGGGCGACTGGGAATCAGGTATGCGTGGTCATCTGTGCTGCATACCCTTGTCTCCGGCAGACAAGAGATTTTGTTTGGCAGCAGCACAATGAGGAAAATATGAGAGGCCAAGGGGCACAGCAAGCCACCTGTGTGCTGTAAGACAGGCCTGGTTTGCCTATTTTATTTTCTTCTATTTTCATTTCGCCAGTCAATATAAGCTATACACAGGGTACAATATACATAACAATTGACACATGCATGGGAAAGGGTCTGCAATCCATCAGTCGAGCAGTCGGGCGCAAATACGTCATGTCAGTCAAGATCAGTCAGACTTTCACTCACTTAGCAGCCTTGACTACTGGGCCCCAGTCCTGGTCCTTCACTGTTGCTTATTCAGTCAGTTAGACAGCCCCCCTGTGTAGGTCAATCTCCCACTCCATCTAACCTGCCTCACCCCGGCCCCCCCGATGAAGAACAGAAAGCCTAATAGGTGTAGTAGTGACAGACACTGAGCATACACTCAGCTACTGCAAAGCATAAGCAATGCTGTTGTATAACTACTAGCTTAGCTTTACTGTAACCTTGAAACAAATACTAAGCTACCATTTTATCTCTCACTATTCAGAAGCAATGGAATGCTAACAACCATCTCAACACATTCACAAAATAAAGAAAACAAGTGTTGAGTAATGCTTCCTTTGTGGTCCCTTCCCAAGGTTTCTTCCACCACATGTCAGTTGTTGCCATGTTCTGCATCTTTCCACCCACCTTGGACGATAAGATAAACGTGATAAATGCGAGGCATGTTATTGGCCTGGAAGGTGCATGTGTAGGGGCCCTCATCCGCCACCTGAACACTCTCTATCTGGATGGAGAAGTCGCTGGTGTTGCTGTTGACCAGCGACACGCGCTTGTCCAGCGACCACTTGTCCTTCCCGGCGAACAAGATGTTGGAGCGGTTCAGCCAGGCCTTGTGGGTCACCTCTTCATCAATCTTACACCTGTGAGAGGGATCAATACGTGAGAGTCCTACTGTTTGGCAGTTTGATATGATATGCAGGCCAGCTGACAGTCCTGCCTGGGCCCGGGACGAGATAATCTTAGATGGGTCCCCCAGCGCCCAGATTTCTCCTTTTCCCTTGCTCTTCCTCTCCTCTATTCTTCCTCTCCTCTGCTATTTTTTCCACAAATAGGCCTATTCATTTTTATTTTTTAATTATTCCATAATTTAATGAGGGCTCAGTTCTGGGCCCCGCCCTACCCTGGGCCCGGGACAACAGACCTGTTTTTCCCCCCCCTATCGGCGGGCGTGATGATATGATATGATCAGGCTAGCTAGCACACCTTTTTTCCCCTCTTAAATCTTACTAATTTAAACATGCATTCCTTTTACCTTTATACTAATACTATTTTTTTTTTAATATTATAATGGTTTTATATTTGTCTTATTCCTTGAATATTTATTTTATTTATAAATCTGTATTTATATTTTTTCAAAAATATTGAATTCCTTTTTTATTCCACTATATTAATAACCTGGATAAGTGAAGATCAGAAAGTAGATGGATCATGCACTAAATCAGATGATTCTAATTACATTAACTTAAATTGTCAAATAGAACAACAAACAAACTAGTGAAGTGAATGTAATGTACAATTAGCTGGATTTCTGCATGGGTGATGCGTGTACTTTCTGATGGTTTTACCCACTGTTCCCACTTATTTCTGTATCAAAAATGGCCTGGGCTAACAGTAGATGACAGATTGGTTTGCCACACAGAAAAATATGACACAGACAAGCAGAAACTGTTCAAACCATACAGTGAAAGGCTTACGAGGCATAGAGAGCCAGCTCCTCATAAAATAGTTCTAATAGAAAAGAAACTTGTTTTTTCTATGAACTAAAACAGCCTTTCTCATGAGGTCATGTATGCAAATTTTATGTAAGATAATAAAGCTATGTTAAAAATACATTTACTATGTTTGACCACTAGATGTCCACTAGATGTCCTTGCCCAGCTTCAACTGGGGCAGGAGGTCACACTCATATTTTTTTATATGATCTGGATAAATATCACTGTTGAGGTTGATGTCAAACTCCTGTCAAGCTGACACCATCTGTACCATCTATCAACCTTTACACAGTACAGGTTAGAGAAAAGAATGATTAACAAATGGCATACAAGGTACTACAGTGACTTTTGACCTTCAGTGCTACTCCCACGGATCAGTAGCGCTTCAGGCTACAGACACATTGTTTTCATTTACAGCACATTGGGAGCTGGCATGTTGGGGAGAAAACATTTGTTGAAACCCTAGCCTAATTAATCATCCTTGTACTAATGCTAGATTCATATATTTCCCTTTAAATAATTAATTCTAAATTGTTAAAAAATATATTTAAAAAATCCACTAATGCAGTCCTAAAGGACTAAAATAACAAACAAAAAACAAATAACAAAATAAAATCAAACAGTCCTTGTCAAAGCCAAAAGGCCTATATCTAGTTTTAAGCATTACACAAGCCTTTTTATGGCTTAGAGCAAAGAAACAAGATTGCGTATGAATAGATATTATTTATAAATCAGTTAAGTCTCTTGTTTATCAGCATCTGGATCCAGCATGTACTTTACACATATAAAGCAAGGAAATTAAGGCAAAAAATTAAGGCAATAAAATCAAAGCTGGACAACAATCAAGTGTCTATGGCCAGACCCAAGAGAACGAGTTTTTCCGCAATCTTTTTTTAAGCACCTATGGCAACTACACTGACAACAAACTCAAAGAGTCAAAATATTAAGTGCACCTCAATTTTATAGACAGAGGTTTTAGTTTAATTTGGTTTAGTTTTATCTATATTAGCCCAATAGCGCCCTGGGAAAAGCTCAAATAGATTCCATGACTTTACAAAGCCGTCTCCACTTCACAGTCAATGCATCGCCTTCAGGCAGACACATCTTGATGACCTCATAGATTAGCATCCAGGTTCTTTAGTTTTTTGCTTTCGAAGTCTTGTTCATTTTAACAAATATTGACTGAACTGTCTCCAGGCCAATGAATAACACATTCCACTTCCTACAGTGAGTGGAAAGCCTATATACTTTATCTGGAAAATGAAGCCAAACATGGAATTTGTAAGGAGATTTGTTGACATGTAAGTTCAAAAGTGTGGAAAGCAATGACTTTGATGTTTTTTTGAAAGGCTCAGTGTACTGGCAAACTAGGGAAAAAAGCACAAGTTGGCTGTTTTTCTGCTTGCTTAAGAGGACAATGCAAGCTGTGATTTCTGCTTTATCGCTCACAGTTGGGCACTTGGATAGCTGGTTGGCCTGCCCACCGAGCTGGCCAGCATATCATTATTGTTATATGGTCAGGGTGTTGTGTTGGTGTTGTGCTGTTACGTGGGTTGTGTTGTTATCTGTTGTGCTGTTTTATCTCGTAGTGTTGTTTTGTTTCACATTTCAGGTGATGTTTGTCACTCCACCAACACCGACTGTCATTCAAGGCAGGACTGACAGTGTTGTTTAGGTGAGACATCATGCATGCAAGGGGACATTTAATTGAAGTTATACGTTACACAGAATTGGCAATTAACTCGGCATGACAGGTGGCAGAAAAAAACAAACAAGTTTTTCATGTAATTATAGTAGTATAGTAGGTGCAGGTGTAGGATCAAAAGTTACCTCAGAATGACGCTGTCTCCTTCCAACACAGTAATGTTTTCGGGCAGGTGGCCGAATTCGGCTCCGCGCACGCTGGGTCCTGCCAACGAAAATGAGAGGAGGGAGCTGTGAGCGACATGCTTCCAACAACAGCAAGTTCAGCAACAATACACTTGATTCACATCGGCCTCGAGTCGATATGCTGCGTAACCGAGGACCTCACTAGTCCAGGTAGAGTGGGATTTGCTAAATGCCGTGTTTACTTAATTCTGAAGCAAAGGTAATGAATATACTAAAAACCAAAGAGCTGCGATGTCTGCACTGACCCCCTTATGTGAATCATGATTTGGTTTAGCCCTGCAAGTGGGGGGGGGGGCACTCATTGAACAGCACTGATAATGAGCCAGGGGAAGAGGATTCACGCGGAGCTGCCAGAGCGTGAAATGAAGGGACAGCAACGGCAACAGAAGGGATGCACGTCCTGCCTACCAATCCACACGCGCACACTGACAACATGCGAAGTGCATACATAGCCTACAGGAGGAAAAAAACAACGACTGAATAACAAGAAAATGCACACATGGTTATACACACAGTAAACACGCGCTTGTGCACGTACAGTACTGAAAAACCAAGATAAAATACAAACTTGACATTTGTGAGGTGCCTGACCCTCACTCAAGCTACAAAAAAACTTGTATTTGGTAGTTACTTGGGCTCTACAAACATAAGATAACCTCCTGACTTCTCTACCCTTTCCATCTTGGCAGTTGTATTACCTACAGAGGCAGGTTGGTCCACAGCAAGACACCTGGCTCTGTCCATCTAAAGCCTTCCAAAGTCCTGCATGATGTCAGGTAGCTCAGCTTGGGTCATTTCTATATCCCAAATCCCCCTCCTCTCTCTCTCTCTCTCTCTCTCTCTCTCTCTCTCTCTCTGTCTATAAGATGACCTTAATATCTCAATGGGTTTTTGCTGTGGTCTAGCCTGCAGGTTTAATAAACGGCGACTTTATGAGACGAAACCAGTGCAGTCAGGAGTTAAGAACCACCCCGAGCTTTGTTAAAAAGGCACGCAGAATTGAAGACACCCTAAGCATGCCAAATATAGAGCCAAACCTAAAACGACAAGTGTTCAATAGCTGGAAATTTAGGGTTTCAAATTAACGGAGGCTAGTGGATTGAGGTTTGATTACAAAGACTAATGAGAGGGGTCTTAGAATTAAAATGCACATGGATTGCTAATCAAAAGGTTTTCAAACTGCATGGAAAAAATACCAACTGCACTTCTAAAGTACAATTTTCCCTGAAATGAATGCTGGATTTTCTCTACAGTAATTAGGACTGTTTCCATAATTATGTGCATGTGTGTGTGTGTGTGTGTGTGTGTGTGTGTATGTGTGTGTATAAATGTATAAGTTAGTAATGACTTAGTTTTCTTATTGAGCATGTGAATCTGGGCACTTATGTGCATCTGATGCATCTCGATGTTTATTGTTTATGGCAGTGAATGCAAATAGTGTTTATATGCAAGCAAAAAACTATCCCTAAAAAATCTTTAGCTAAAGGCCCTGTGTCACATTATTGTGCTGTTGTGCTACCTAGGCCGGGAAAGGATCCAAAAAATGGCTCCATCCACTTACCGTCTCTCTTGCTTGTCCTGAAAGGCTTTGGGGGAGGAGTGGACACGCTAGCCATTGTGTAGGAGTTATGGTATATTCTCCTGTCTGTTTCCTTAAGGTATTGGACAGCCGCACAGAGGCATTGCTCAGTCCGAATGTGCTTTCTGTCTATGACAGGGCTTTAGCTGTTTCCCGGTGTTTAGGTTAATTCAGTTTCAGGGCTTGAAGGTGGGAGATGGGTGTGACATGGAGACATAAATTCACAGTGCTACACGGTTGCAGACGCAATTTCAATCACCTGAGTACACGGACAAAACACAAACACATTTTGATTGAATATATGATGGGGGTGTAAGCTGAAAGCTCTAAACAATGGTGTGATGGGTACAAACCAGCGGGAAGTTATTCCCTATTCCCCACTCAATTCCCATTTTCACAGCCCGATTGACGCCTACCTTTCAAAAAGACCTGTATCCCCTTGCCTCGCCTCCCAGGCGCCACTCAATGTGATAACCAGGTCAAGACATTCAGCAACACTTACTTTCAAAGTGTGAGCACCGGCTCCAAATGAACACAAGGAAAAACACTTCATCAGTGCATACAAAGCCATAAAGTGTAAGTAAGAGATATGAAACATCTGTATATTTCCTCTACCATTGCCTTAGGTGGGGGCCCTGCTAAGGTAACCCACAGCACCACCCCGGTAAGGGTAATAGGGGGAAAAGGATAGCAATTATAAGCTAGCAATAGTCGAAATAGCTAGTAGAATCATTCAGGTGTTTTTTAATAGTTTGATGTGGGATAAAATATGCCCTATCCAATTATAACTAATTCATTATCGATTTATAAGTCTATTACAACATATAATGGCACTGTATACACTGCGAATGAAGGCCAGTAAATCGCGGTTTGTAAAGTTAGCCAACCCAGACCCCACTGTAGTAATGTTTCTAAACATAAAGGGCCATATTTTAACAATCTAAGCGCATGGTCTAAAGCGCATGGCCCAAGCGCATTTAGTACGTGTCTAAATCCACTTTTGCTAGTTTAACGGTGGAAAAAAAGGTCGCAGCGTCAGGCGCATGGTTGAAAAGGGTTATACTTAGTCTCTTATCCATGGGTGTGTTTTGGGCGTAAAATGCAATTAACATATCAGAGAGTTATCTCCCATTCCCTTTAAAAGCCAGGTGCGCTTGCACCTTTGTGGATTGCTATTATAATGGTGCCCTGTGTGTGTAATAAGCAGAGTGCTTGCGCATTGTGCACACGCCTACTGTATTTAGGCACATACATGTATTACTATCTTTATAATGCACACTTAAAATAACTGCACCATTGACTTCAGACCAGGATTTGTTGGTCAATCCTGCAATCGCTTTCTGCTGCGTCAAGATAGCTAGGCACCAGCAATGCATCTGACCACACTTTTACACACACATTTTAAGACCAACACACCCATGTGCTCTCAGGTACAACGTGGGTCTGCATCTGTCTCTTGTTCTCATTAGATGAGAACAACCACCTCCTTCACCACGTCTGTAAGGCATAATAAGGAATATCAGTAAAATTCGCACGAAAAATCCAGGGGAAACACTGGAGCAAATACAAACATTTTAACTACACCTAACCACCAATACACACATACACACGCACACACACCCATTGTCCTTCTCCTTGTCCTTCACATGCACGTGTACACACACACCACTGTGTGACCGTCTCCACCTCTGTCACTCTTTCTGAAAGCTCAGTGAATAATGAGTGACGCTTTGACCTTGGCACAGGTGAAGGTGATTGGCCTGTAGACAAAGGCTAAAGCACTAGTCTCTGTGACATCCCTCTAAGAGCGCGTACAGGTGCCAAACCAGAAGCTTGTCACGTCAAACCCCCTTGCGCAAGGTCTTTGGGGGGTTCTACCACTGGCACATGAAATGAAACACCTAGTCCCGTGACAGCATGTGTCCCCCAACTGTTTGATAAGATACATCAACATTGGGATTATCTTATCACCATGGTTTCAGGGCAGCCCGGCGATGCACACCGCACTTAAAAGGCATGATCGAAAACAGCATGCTAAAAATTACAAAGAGCACAAATGAAGTGTAATTTTCCTCTCGTGCTGCAAATAGAAAGTGCAGGAAAAATAGGAAAACGGAAGCAATGGTCACGACAACTCTTTTACTTTCTTTCTTTCTTTGGGATTCTTTGAATAACATGATTTTAGTAAAAGTGCAGGGGGACAAAAGTGGGTGTCCCCCTGCACTAAACCTTAATGGACACGGTGGTCTTCCCCAAGTGTACTGAAAATGAAAAATGTGTGTTTATCTGTTAAAGGCTACATGTGAAAGAAAATGATGGCAATCCACACATTACCTCCGGGCTGTTTAGAGACTGGGGTATATATTTTGGCTGGGTCAGTTGTGGGCACTGTGTTGGTGGTGAGTGCGGCAGTGTTTTTCTTTTTTTTTCTTCTCTCAGGTATTGGTGAATCCTGAAGCTTGTGAGCTGAGGGTTGTGGCCGCTGCTGTTAATATGGCTGGCTGCATATTGAATTTCCCAGCCCACCGCTGTCTACAACAGATATAGTCTATATCCAGGCTATCTCTTATCCTTGCTGTGACCTGTTCTTCTGGGATGCAACCAGAACCCGCTGCTATTCACGTACACATACATGACACACATATACACAAATCTCTCTCACTGGTACCTCAGCAACATTAAGCACTGGGCCTTGGGTCCTGATTTGCACGCCATTCCCACCAGTCTAAAAAATGTCACCTATTCTGTGTAAAAGGCTCAAGGGATTAAACATACAAACAAAACAATAGCTTACAGCTCATTCCCTTAACACTTCTTTCCACCTGCCACTCTCTATCAGTGCTGCTGTTGTACACCGGGCAAAAGCAGGTATCCTTTCTTCTCTTCTGTGAAAAGAACATCATCTGTTGGGCCAATTTGAGGATGTTTAAAGGGACAATCCGTTATTTTGTCCCATTGTGTATAGTGCGGTGTATATTTGGCCCGATTTGCTTCTGTAAACTAACTTGCTTTGTTTGAAAACAGTTGTGTGGAGGAAGTTGGGGAGATTTCAGGGAGGGCGGGGGAAGCGAGCACCGTGTGCGTGAGACTAAATGCACGTGCTCTGGGGCGCCACAGTCACACGTGAGTCTTCAGGTGAGGCAGCGGTTGGTCACGTTCCCTTGTTCGAAGTCAAAACAGAGTCGTTGCTGATTGCCCTCTGCTTGTGGCCAGCAATCATTACATCTTTTTGAATGTGGTCCTATGTGTCTTCTGTCTGAAAAAAAAGAAAGGAGAACTGGTGCAAGGCTGTCTGCGCAGCATTAATGAGACATCTACAAGGTGATTTGTATTCTCTTGACTTTTACATGCGCCTGTTTGTAATTGCACTTGCTACTGGTACTGACACTTATAAGCAGAGCTCCATTGAGCTGCTGAGCTGTGCCACTTGTGTGGATGCCTTGCTAGGATGCCTTTGTACTGTGGTACGTCTACTTTGCATTGCCCTTGATGATCAAATAAATACAGAGCAGAGAGAAAGATACCTCTAAAAGCCTGAGTGGCGTTAAGGACTGATAACGGGAGGATATAATGAAACTCACAACAATAATTCACTTTAACTGAGGCGGTCGCGGCGGTGAAATCGAAAAGAGGAAGGAGTGAGGCACAGAGGGGTCTTTAAAGGCGGGACAGCCAGGGTGAACGGAAGCATTGTCCCCAAACAGAAAGTCATTGTAAAGAAAAAGGCAGCAGTAAATTATAGAAATATGGGAGGAATATGGGAATCCAATATGCTGTAGCGTTATTAGCAGGAGCTGAGATTGTACTGGCAGTCGTAGCAATTGTATTGGTTGATGAGGTACCAGGAATAGAAGTGGAAGTCACATAGGACATTGGCGGTAGTGGTACTAGCAGAAGAAGAAGTAGCAGTATTAGTGCAGCGGGAACAAGGCTAAATGCAGAAGTCAATAGAGGGCACAGTACGATGGCGGGGCAAGGAGCAAAACCAGAGGGGAAAGACACAACCACATAATTAACATTGGCATGCTGCAGCCAATTAAATATTTACAGAGGCACTCCCTCCTCCACGTTGATGATGAAGAGAGGCAGCCAGAGGATTATCAGATGCCGGGAGCTTGGAGGCGCGAGGCGAAGGAGATTAAACGTTAACCGACACGTAGATCCCTTTCTCTCCCCTCGTTTGATCCCATTAACTCTGGACGGCCCAGCTCCAAAAAAAAAAAAGCCCTGGTCCACCTCCCCGAAGCCCTCTCCTTCTGCCTGGCCTCCTCCCCCTCCTCCCTCTCCTCCCTATCGATGAAATCCCTTACCCCCCTTACCGAGCTGCCTCCACCCATAAAACTATTTGCACCACCTGTCAGGAGAGAGAGTGTGTGTGTGTAGGAACCACCGGGATGTTTCGCTCCAACAGCACAAGAAGATTGATATACAGGAAGTCTGCGATTCACAATGGCCAGGGAGGCCGAATGGATTTCCTTAGGATTTCCTTGACAGGAAATCTAAGAGATGTCACCCCCCTCCCCCCCACCGCCCTCCAAAATTCTTGTTTCTTCGTTGAGGGATTCTGATGGAATGGCTGTAAATGGTTCATACAGTAACTTGACGTGAGAGTTTATTTTGATGTTAAAGACTCTTAACACGGATTCTCTGATGTGTGGATTGAAGTTGGGCTGCTGGTCATTCAATATCATTGATTGGATATGCTGTACAGTAGAGGGCAAAGCGCTACTTATTTCAGCTGTTTGGGCATTGTACCGACATAAGAACAACACATTTCTGCTGCCCCCGCGGTATTAAAAGGAGGTCAACACCATCAATGCTTTCTTCTCTGTACAGAACACCCAGTGCATCGCCCTTTAGTGTCCAGCTATAAAATGCATGGCCCTGCGAGAGAGTTGACATCTGGCCCGTTTTACAGTGCATGCTGCATCCACAATTCTTTGCCACGCCTCGTCACCATTGCTACCTCCTGCTATCCCACCCTTCCACAATCCCCCTCCCTTCCTGCCTCCCTCTCTCTCCTCTCTCTCTCTCTCTCTCTCTCTCTCTGCCTCACACTAATCCCTCTTCACATATCGATCAATAGAGCACTGCGGAGCACACAGAGCCATACAGAGCTCAATGCACCAGTTGTACAACTTCAATGGGTAGCTACAGATCTTTACCTTTGAATCGTGGCCATGGATAAAAAGGCTAGCAGGCCAACACCAGGGACGCTATACCCACCTTCCTTGGACTGAAGCCCGAGCCCCTTAGCGCTCTTGAAATCAATACTGTAGTTAAACTGTTACTTCCTTTCCCAGTTAGCGTACATGTGCACCACAAGGCCCTGTAGACTAGCTTAAATACACCCAGTGCACAGGTAATGTGATAGATTTGTGGGGAGCTGCCACCGTTGCTTTTAAAGAGTCGCTTAAAATACCGATCTGCCCCGACAAAAGCTAGCTGTGCTGCAAACATCCTTTGACCATTTATTGCATCACAAGCTGACTGGAGACAGACGCCTCTATGTAATACAACAGCAGCATGGAGACTTTGGCATGGAATAAATCTAGGTTATTTGAGATGTGAACTCCCGGTTCAGTGTTAAAACTACTATTATTGCTGGTTTACAAAAAGCTTCTACTCCTTTTTGTAACAGTGTGCATAGGGGCGACAGACAGCTTTCTAAGACCAGATTTGTGTTAGTATTTAAAAAAAAACACACATTTACTGTAGCTTATAGACTAGACTAGACAAGTCATGACCCCCAAAAACAGGTTGTTCACATGTTGTGACCCCCCTCATGCATGCACGCATTTTTTATTAGCATAAAAAATAAACTATCAGTATAAACTATCATTATACTGAACATACACATCCGTGAACACCAGTGCAAAATGTATGCATATTTTATTAAATACTCAAAATAAAATACTGAAAATACTATACTAATACTTTAAATACTATGTGCCAGTGAGCCTTATAGTGCACATGTTGTAACAGCTGTAGCATTCAGTGTTGAGCAAATACTATACCTCCAACGTCGTGATTAAACTAATACAGTGGCAGGGCTATCCCTGTAGTTTACACTTGAGCCTCTAAGAGGCTACAATAAAAATAACAATTACTGGGCCCTACTGACAGGAGACCAAGGCGTGTAACAGCTTAGGAGCAGTTGCTCTTGATGGAGACATTGGCTGTAAAGTGGAGTCAAAGAGAATGAGGCAGCTTCAGCTGTGGGGTAAGCTTTACTCGTAATGCTGGTGAAATGACCAGCTGATAATAATGATAACAAAGTTATTAATGAGATAACATAAATAATGAATTTCTACAGAATTATGTGGATTATGTGGAATGGAATGGAATTTTAACATCTCAGGAACTGCTGCTTGCAAGTTTCACCAAGCGGCAACCTCCGGTGCTGAAAAATTATTCCAACTGCCCAACTGCCTAAATCTGCAGTTCTTCTAATGGCCACTTGAGACTGGCTCTGAAAGCGAGTCAATCCCTATAGACCCCCATGTAAAAATGGGGCCAGCACATTTGAGCTTTAAACCCGTTCTTCAGAAAACCTATGGGTGACGTCACGGAGGGTTTGTCCACTTAGGAGGGGTGGGGAGCGCGCACTGAAACCGGCGCTCGCCGGTCGTGACAGGTGAGCCAATGAGAGAAGCTGTGTTTGGAAACAGATTAAAACGTAGTACCGTTATTGCTTAAGTGGACACATATAATTGTGCAGCAGAAATTGTGGAATTTACATCTAAGACAATAGTTAAAGTGCTGAAAATTAAATTTGAACAAAGACTGATTCAACTGGCAGCCGAACAAAAGACTTCTATAGCTTTTGTTTAGATTTCTTGCATGCATAAGCCTTTGGCACATCGCCTCTCACTTGACTTATTAATAATGTTCCCCTTACAATTCATTTCCCTACTGATAATGACATATTTCTGGAGAAATATGCAAAATATGTAATATACTCAAACAGCGTAATAAGACCGGTTAATTGTGATGACTGAATGAAGGGCAATTAGCTGCTGTCTGAAGCTGCCATCGTAATAAGCAATCCAAAATAAGTCATTATGACGTTTTTTTTGTCTTTGCATTTTCCAACAAACACAGCACGAGAATATTTTGTCTACAGCGGCGGAGAAGCATTTTCAAAACACATTCGAATCACAATGGATGCAAATGGTACCTATTGTTGGAGTCTAGTGGTTTCAAGTGCACTTAAGAGTGTATCCGAGCATGTGCACGCGCACGAGAGCACGCCCTTGTTACAGCGCGTGTTTTCTTGTGCGCGTCGATTTATTACTGTGTGTGTTTGTGTGTGTGTGTGTGTGAGGGTCGGGGGGGGGGGGGACAGCAGGCTACCGAGCCAGGCGGTGCGGTAGGTATTGAACCAGCACCCCAGCAGGGGGTCGAGGGAGCCAGGATTCAAAGAGAAGACGGGTTGGGCTGGAGAAGGGCGAATGCAAGGTGCAGGGAGAGAGAAGAAAAGAGCAGGTTGTGGGGGAGGGGTGAGGGCCAGAACCCAGGAGTACGGGTGCTGTCAGGATAATTCACGGCACCGGTACTTGCTGCTAAAGAACAAAACCGAATCACCTCGGGGGAAACAGAAATCAGCTAACACCTGCTTAGATAGGAGCTCCTAGGGGGTTGCGTTGGGGAGCAAGCGAGGAGGAAAGGAGGGGATGGAGGTGAAAGAGGAAACGAGCGAAGCACGGTGCAATGCACTAAGATGCTAGCAAGCAAGCTACTTATTATTTTTTGCAGGTTTGGGAAAATGTGTTTGCTGTGTTTGTGTTTGCTTGCTGTTCACGTGTGTATGTGCATATTTGTGTGTGTTTTGGCACGCTGTTTGTACAGACTGTATGCCTTCTCACAGTGGCTGGCTGTGCCCACGGCTTTCCTTAAAGCTCATTTGCATTCTGAATCACAGCAGCCTTAGCCGGTCACGTCGCACCGCTACCTTTTACCAGCCTAGCCACAGTGCTTCGTAAACAGAAGCAGGAGAGCCCGTGGCAGACATTCAACTCCCACAAAACTTGTGTGGGCCGAGACCCTCGCTTGGCAAACGCTGCTCAGCTTTTACATTTGTTTGGTTGCCATAATTTTGACTTTCAACCAAAGTTATGAATTCCTCAGCTAGCGCGTCTAAAAGGGTAGTCGTCTGCAACACACCCCGAGGCTTCACCCTTTTCCTTTTTTCCCCCTCCACGTCCAACAGATGGAAGCCGGATGACAGCCCTGCTTGTTTTGGCCCTGTAACTATTCTTCTGCTCAGCTGCACTAAAGCCTAACCCCTTCTCTTGACAGCAAAATGGCCGTTCTCACATGGCCGCCTCGTGCTGTGTTCTTCCAAGCCAAAAAGGCCCGGGTAAGTTATAAATGTACCCCTCTCCTAAGACCCAACCCTCTTGCTCCACCTTCTAATCCCTTGTTATGGACTTGGTGATGACATGTTGTTGGTATTTCTTCAGAGAGGCTGGCCCATCAGACAGAAGCAATCGATAGAGAGCCCATTTAATCTTCGCAGTGGAGCAGAGCAAGAAGGAGACCTTGTGTGTGACAGGTAAAGAAAGAAACACCTGCAATTCATGAAAGGAGAGTGCATGAAAGGAGAGCATGGCACCCCTCTCTCCTTTCAAGTTAAGGTTAATTAATCTGTCTAGCTGTGGTGGAAAGAATCATGGCCAATTACCTAAACTGAGGAAGACTGTTTCCAAATGTCTTGGTATGCACTACTTACTAAATATGTACCGCATATCACACAGTCTACTATTGGTAAGTATTAACAGTGTGTAGAACACAGAAACCTCGAATACGACACCAGTATACCAGTATACTTGACAGACTGCAATTCTCTCAGCGTAATTGACTGTTAATAGCTCCCAAAAAGCATTGTTGGACACTTTAAGTGAGCATTGGATGCCCAATTGAAATGTTCAGAATCTAGAACAGATGATAGTATTGTTTGTATCCTGAAATATTTCCTAACCAAATGACATAACATTAGTATGTACTGTACGTTGGACCTATGATGTTGCTCTTGTTTATCAACTTTGAAGGCTACTGAGGACTATGAAGAAATGCCCGTTAATAGAATGACAGAAAAAAGTAATGTGCAATTAAATATAATGCCATTAGCTAATCTGTCTTTGCTTTATCTTGAAATGTCAGTGATTTGTAATTATTTTGGATAACTCATATTAATCTTTCATTTAACTGTAAAAAATAAACTTATTTTGAAGTTGCCAGGAAATATTGAAGGGCCATTTCCTTGGAGCTTTCTGGATTAATGCTCTGTCATTTGTGGCACTGAAAATGATTTCTGACTTACCGCTTTGTGTGAATGGAATAATGAGATGCAAGCTTTACTACTAGCAATCCAAACACACACACACACACACACACACACACACACACACACACACACACACACACACACACACACACACACACAC
>JAOEHI010052074.1:0-17348 GCA_025447815.1 Percopsis transmontana | reverse complement strand
TGTGTGTATATAATGAATGTGTTCCATATGCTTTGATAAAGCAAATGCCTAGATGATTTATTTGGCAAGTTACACTCAAACGGGTATTAACACGTACTTCAGACAAAAATCATAAAAGATTTGTCTACAATATGCTTGAGGGTCCTAGGTTTGAGTTATTTGCTTTAGGAAAGATTTGAGTTAGGGCAAACCTGTAAATTCCTGAACTGAAATTTATATCTTTTGCGTCAAGGTCCAAATATTTTATTTACCCTGTTGGACTTAAACGGTTTAATGCAAAATTTGTGTATTTTTCATGAAATTAGGTGTAATATTGTTAATGTGACAAAAGGAAAGCCAGGAAAGAGATTTCCTGGCTTGAAGGCCCATCTAGAAAACATGCTAAAGTACAAAAAAGAATGGCTACAGTACCTGACCAGTCGTTTAATGATTCATTTGTAAAGCGAAGTAGTATTATTTTTTCCACACATTTTATATCGTTATTTATGTCTTCTTCCACTTGCATAGTCACTGTATTCTCCCTCTTAGACCAGCTCGTGTATTTACATTTTGTGGAACTAGCAGAAGGTAATTATTCCAAATCATCAATGGAAGATGCTGTAAAATATTGTATTGTTGCCAATATTTAGAATGTCAGGTCTTTGAGGAGACTGGCTTTGTAAAAGCTGTATATAGTGTTTATCTGCTCACAGTTACAATTTGGATATTGTTTTATATTTTCCAAGTGTAAGATATTAAACTTATTTATTTGCCTATTGCCTTTGTGTTGTATAAAATGTGACAAAACATTGAAGATTAGGGAATGTGTGTGTCCTATGGTCTTTTGTCCTATGGTCTTTTGAAATTATTTCACGTCATGTAGGCTACAACACGGTTTCACAATGCCTAAACCTAGCATTTGGTCCTTTCATTAGGTCATGCTGTCGATCGTTGAAAATAAATTTGTGCAACTTCAGTTTGGATGAATGGGTACGGCATAATAAATTAGTTTCACCATGTTCACAGCGTATTCTTTTCTTCGCATCCATATATATATTTTTTTTTTCATTGAAGGTATACTAACCAAGACTAAACTCAATTAGGTATATATTACCCAATGGGCGTACATGTTTATGGGATTCATTCTACTTACTCCATGGCAGCTGTTTGGAATGGGTGTAAATTAGCCCTTTTTATTTTTGGTTGTAATCAGAACACTTTTCCATGTACAGATTTCAAACCTATTTATGTACATTTGGAAGACAATTGTACTGTTAAGTGCTGGGTGTTTTTTTTAATTTAAAGAATACACAACATGCCAACAACAATTCATCATTATGATCACTTCTGATTTAATAAGTGTCTGGTAAAGGGCTCACTTTTCAATCTGTAATCTCATTAACATACTTTTTAGCAGAACATCTGTGGCATTTATCTCTTGAGATATTAACTTGAACTACAAGATTAAATTGATTGAACATTCCAGTCACTTTCTCTAATATCCAAATGCAGGCAAAAGGATGGGAAATTTTTTTAAAAGACATATTTTAAAAACGTACACACTAGAGTAGAATAACTCTTATATCATGTTACACCAACCAGGTTACCCCTATACATTGAGGATTTTGTAAACATAGAAAGAAAGAGAATTGTAATCGTATTACTACCCCATCAGTCAATCTATTCGGGAATTATATTGAGGTTTACATCACTGTTGGCACGTCGCACCACTACAGACAGCACACTGCCAGTCTGAACGGCTTCACCAATGTCTTGGGTAGTGTGAATGTCCTGCCCATTGATGCTAGTGATCACATCACGATTTAATACACCAGCGCTGTGGAACAAACATTACAAAAATATCCATGAGGTTTTGATGAGTCCTTTCCTATTTCGTGCTTCTTTGTCTCTCACTGTACGCTGGACGTCACTGACATTTACATTACATTCCATATAGGAGAGCAACTAATATTGTGTATAGAGCTAAAAGTCTTTAATTCCCCATTTAACAACACAACAAAAGAGCACTCTGGGTAAAAGCATAAATGGCATAACAATCAGCCGTTTTTCAGTATTGTGGCTGGTAAAGTTCAATAAATATCCTCTGTCATGCAGCTGGCATTATCAGCAAGTGCTGAATGCTGTATGAGGCCCCGGGTTCAAATGTCATTCAGATGGTATTTGGCTATCAAAAATATAGTAAACAGTCAGTCAGAGACAGGCTTCTCTTTTATCTGCTGTTGCTGCCTACATTAAGACAAAGATGTCAGAGGGTTGCCTGTAGGAAGCACAGCGATATAATGAGCACATGGACCACAGTTCAATCTGCAGCCTTGAAAACCACAGGGAGGCTTTTATGCTTGGCTTTCTAAAATATCCCCAGGCCCCAAAAACACCAGTTCACAGCAATGCTAATGTATTTTGCTAGGCCTAGTGGCCAAACAACACTTTGCTGGGTTTCATACTGATTAGCTTCAGGTAATGCTTGCTAATTAAAAATAACAAAATTCAGTTCTGTGGCTTACTTTCATGCAAGGGGAGAAAAAACAATTTTCAACATTATATGTATGTGCATACAGGGTATTCTAAATATACCAGTGAAACAGTCACTGCATTTACATATAGATGTTTCTATGTCTTCTGAGAATTAATATTTTACTAATATTCCTGTTTATATGTTGCTGTGTATAGTCCAATTATCATGAAAATACTCCAATATTGTGACAATACAAGTTTCAAACTGTCTGCCTCAAACAGCTAGAGTTTCAAATAGAACATGTTATTTAGACAATCTGTATAAAATATTCTCATATTCTGAATAATAATGGAGTTTCTACAATAAGCTTGGTTCTTACTTGAAAGCAGCTGTTCCGGGAATTACCTCATAAATGTAAACCCCTGAACTCACATCTGGAAAGTCCCCATCTCGCTCTCTGAGATGTCTTATCAAACTAGACAAACATAAGAACACAGACAAGAGAAACTTAGAAATAGTATTTTAACATTTAGTGCTTACCATTAATGTTTAAGAAAAACATCCTGATGTTGCAAACTCTGCCTCTACGACTTACATTGCTTTACAAACTTTCACCTGAAAACTATACATCAGCCACCGGCAAATCAGCATCCACATGGGTCATTCAGTTGATGCCAACAGCAATTAAGTGCCTGTGTTCAGAAAATCATCCCCACCTGGGTTTTGTTTTGATTGGTTGAAGGTGATCCAATAGCCTGATAATGATTTGAATGACACCTATTAGCACCGCCTGGCTCAGGAACCAAATATCAGTCCTGCTTTGCATTATAGGCCCAAATTCAAATTATGTGGTCTGATCTTAATGTGGCCTGATCCTGATCTTACTCACAATAACAATAACACACTCAACTAAAACGCACACAAAACATTTTTTTTCATGTTGTTTTGAACACATTATTGAAACATTCACAGTAGTACATGTGAACCTTTGCATTTAGTAACTGGTGGACACTCTGTTAGCAATAATAACCTATACCAAAAGAAAGCTTGAAAGGTGTGGGGTTTTATCTGTCCACATTAAGACACAGTGTCTTTAAATGGAGGAAGTTCAGTACTATTGCGGCTCTACAGAGGTGTTGGCATCATGCAAAGATCACGAGATCGCAATATGCAAAGCAGAAGGAGGTGAACACTAACCATAGGGTAAGCAGGGGACTTTCAGAAATCTGTGTGATCAACAACACTTACAATGACCCTAATACGCCATCGTAGCACACTAACACCAAAACATGAATAACATGGACAGCTTGTATTGGAGGAAATTATTCAAAAATATCTCAAAAAAGGTAGTGGTCAGTCACCTGAAGCTTACAGTATTTCCTCAATTGTTTAGGCGCATTTGTCAAATGACTGTTAATGTTCTTCAAACACTTTATATCGCACTCAGCATTTGTCATTGCTTTCACACAAATTGAGTATTGAGTAAAATGAAAAAATAAATATTGAAAACTCCAAGGGCATTACCATAGCCAGGCAATAGTTGTAATATTGTCATCTGTAGATCATTGACAGTATATCTGGAGGTTAATGTTAACGTTAAATAAGTGTTCTGAGGCTGCATTGTTAAAGGCAATTACAAAGACAAGCCTGTATTTTTCAGAAGAAAAGAAGATTCCTTATAAACATCCATATCACTAGTAATAGATGTTTCCTTGTGAAACCAGCTGTGGCAGGAGGTATAAGCACAAGAAATTAAGTATATACTGTATATATATTTTACATTATAATTAATTAAGTACACAGTAAGTTTTGCTGGTCAAAATAGAGTTTCTATTGAGTAGTAGTGATTTATTTCGGTCCAAGATGAAATGCACATAGAATAAATACGGTAAATAACACTAAAGCATTAAATTAAAAGGAATAAAATAAAAAGATCGAAAAGGTGTAGGCTGAAGCTATAGCTTATGGTACCTACCTTTTTTACATTGCATATTCTAATTACTAGATTTAGGCTTTGAACAAAAACAAAACAAAAACAGACACAAAAACACAAGTTCCATACATTTCATTTAAACAAAACAATACAAAGGCAGACACAAAAGTTCCAAAATGTTTTGTACACAATAATAATCATACCTCATTTTAATAATTGTTCAGCTTATTTTAACATTTGTTTTTAATTTGCAAAGTGAACTACACATTCTTAGTTGCTTGTCACAACTATACCACAAGTTTACCCCTTTGACAGATAAACATTTTTTATATTTGTCCTTACCCTTGTTTTTTTAAACATACCTATTCCCCTAAATTCATACTGGCTCTTCCTAATTTCAAACAACCTCTTAATACAGTTGGGAAGTAAATTATTTTGTGCTTTGTACACTATCTGTGTAGTTTTTACAACTAATCTACAACAAAAGTGTGTAGATGAATAAATAGTGTGTTTGTTGGTTCATAATAATCCGATCGATTTATAATTATTATAGCTCTCTTCTATAGAAAATAGGATTAGTGTTGGTTTGTGGTACCAACACTAGGTTTGTGGAAGTGTTTCCCCATACATCCACACAAAGAGTACAATACAGTATATATAGTGAGTTTTGATTCAACATATCTTTTATTTTATATAATATTGCAATGGTTTTAGACATTTTTGTTTTTACATTATTTATGTGTGGTTTCCAACACCATTTTTGGTCAAGTATCACACCCAGAAATTGAAAGTTAGTTAAATTCAATGATAACTTGTTAATATCAAACCGTTTCTTTGACTATCAATTCCCTTTGCACTGTATTCAGAAGCTGTTCCAAACTTTGCAAATAAAACATATTTGAACTATTTAGACAGCTCGTAAATATAATTTATATACAGTATAAACAATTTTGGGCCAAGCAATGAACCTTGTGGAACCCCACAAGTAACCTATAACAGATCAGAGTCAGCATTATATCTTTGGACATATTGATATCGGTCATCAAGGTAACTTCTTAGCCATGAATATGCTATTCCATATCTCTCAAGTTTGCTCATTAGACATGATCAATACCTACATTGTATTTCTTGTTGTCCATTGCAGTAGAAATCTCTTCAATGAGTTCCATTAGTGCCATTGTGGTGTTCTAAAGCCATTTTGATGGTCACTCAGTAAATTGTGTTTATCTATTAAATGATCAAGCCTTTGCACTAAGAGTTTTTCTAATATTTTTGAGAACTGGGATAACATTGGTCAATAATTGGAGAATATTACTCCCACATGCATTTATACCCAATTTCAATGTATACATTTTTAGATGAAAATGGGGCAACCAACATAGTGTCATAGCCTGTCCAATACATAGTAGAGAAAATGCAGTGATGCCATTTTCTCCAATGTCAAATATATAGATAAACAGATACATTTACTGAATTAACATGAAAGTTAATTTTCTCACATTTTAGAGCAATCGCTTACTGTCAAATTACAAGGCAGGAAAAAATGCATTTTGTTTACAGACACACAATAATTAGACTGCCCATGGGTACATCGCCCTGGTAACATGGTAAACCTAGCCTGCTCCAAAGAAACTCCAGAGTCTCAGTGTGGGTTCGCCCATTAGGAGAAAGTGCCTTTTTTACACCTACACGTAGTGGCTGGATCCTGCAATGTGAAGGTATGGTGGGGTACCTGTAACCTGATTGGTTTTGGACTGTTGGTTGTGGTTATGCAGGACCTGCTGGTCTGGGCCCTATGTCACAAAGTAGGACTTACTGGTTAGCTATCTTCAAAATGTGTGTGAAGTCCTGGATTTTCTCTGTCACGGCAGTGGATAACTTTTTACATGGGTACATCACCCTGGTAACATGGTAACATGGTAAACCTAACCTGCTCCAAACAAACTCCAGAGTCTCAGTGTGGGTTCGTTGTTGTATGTCAGTGTATTGTCTATGTCTTGGTCTCACCTTGGTCTCGCCTCGTCCTGGTTCCTTGCCTGCCCTGCCCTGCGTCTATGTACATGTCCGTAAGTTTTGTTAGACTATTTCTGTTCTTGGATTTTCCCCTAGCCGTTGGCTTTGTATTTTAGTTTTGGACTGTTTTTCCTTTGTACCCTGTTTTTGTTTTATTAAAAACTCCCAAGACCACTGCCTGCCTCCTCACCTGTGTCTGGGCTTGGGTCATGGTTTACACTCGTCGTGACATTGGGGGATAGACGGGATAACTACGCCTTGATAAGGCACCGTGGGAACAGCTTGTGCCTGCTTACCTCTGCCCTGGGTGAGGTACTTCATGGTTCCTACCTACCTGAGCACCTTTTTACAATTACAATTAAAATTATGTCATTTAGCAGATGCTTTTATCCAAAGTGACTTTGTGAGCGTCGGAGGGTAGATGGCGAAAGCAAGTGCGAGCCAGAGGGAAAACACACGCAGGCGAGAACAGAGTATATGCTATAAGCGATATTTAATAATGGAACTGACAAACAACAGTGGTGTAAACACCAAAAATGACCAACGACACCTAATGCCGTTGTGGAACTTAAATAGTCACTGTTCATTGAGACAATGAGGCACACCTGGGAGCGCTAATCATCCCCAGGCGTGCAGTATGGGAGAGGGGCACGGTGCGCGCACGGACCGGTGCGCGCTGATCGTGACAGACTTACACAAGTCAAGGCCATTATGGTTTGCTGTCCAAAGAAGTCTTGCAAATGTCTATTCCTCGGGGATGTACGGAACTAGGTAAAAAAGCCTTAAAGTTTGCTGCCCCTTCTGCTTGAAACCTTCTCCAGAAGTCTTTGAAATTGAGTGACTTATTTCTTACAGATAATTTGTATCAATTTTAAACAAAATGAAACAAGTGTCAGTGTCGTTGTTTATAAAACATGTATTTTGTCCTATTCAGCTTACTAAGAGGCTTACATACAGTATGTATGTATAACAAATGCCCATTTGTATGATTTTTATATGTTTGAAACCTTGTTGTATGTTGTCTTATGTTGACAAAAGGAATTAACTCCATGACTCTATATTATTGATTACAGCTACATCCCTAAATTGTATTATTAGCAACTGCTATGGAAGATTTTGAACACAGCTGTATTTAATTGTGGAATGTATCAAGTTTTACCTCGGCTCCCTATTTCGCTTGTAGAAATTACTTTAGGCCTAGATTTGGCTAAGGTGGTGAGGCAGAGAGCAGTGTTTGTTACTGTAGTAACTCTCTTCCTAATACATAAACCACATTACATTAACTCATATTGTCAATCCAAGGAGTCTCTGCATATTTCACTGGGGCTTGGGAAGAAAAATTCAGATTCTTAGAACAATTACAAGGTCATATTTACCCCAAAGAGTTGTCCTATACAGCATTAAAAGGGTAGCAGTCTATTTTGTAGAAGTATCCTATGGAACAATGTATTTTTTCTCACAGTTGAAAATGAACTCAGAGCTTTACTCACGATGGAGAGAGTTGTAGCATCCGGACACCAATGTATTTCTTTTTTGCCAATGCCTTTCCTAAAATAAGTGAAGTCAGAATATGTGAACATTAACAGAGGTTTTTAAATAGATCTGTCCTCCGAATTTCTAACAGTAACATGCTTACCCTGGACTTGTCTATCGTAAGACTCCGTGAGAAACTGTCGTATTCTGTTGGCAGGAATGGCAAAAGATATTCCTGCAGTCACTTTCAGGGTATTAATTCCTATTACATCTCCATCCTGTTGAACAAGGAAAATAAAGACAGAAGATAAAGTTGGGGATTTTCATTGTTACATGGATACTTTTAATTTTAAGTAAAGTTTAATTTACTTCCAAAGCAGATAGCTAGCCAGTTAAGTTATTTCCATTTTACAGACCTCTAATAAAGAATAGATCAATCTTGGTTATTGTAACTTATCAGTGAGGGACAAATTAATAGAATGTAATGTTGGTATGGCAACCACTGCCTTTAGAAAACCTTATTTTTACAACACAAAGCTTATAGCTATAACCTTGATGGGAGTCCTAAATTAATAATAAAACAGTGTTCACCTTGAGCAAATGGCTGTGTCGGGGAGTAGTTCTATTATTACTCTTACTGGGGAGTTAAACAACTCAGTGGATATCTTTAATATATGAAAATGTTTTCAAGAGCAGACCTTGAGTATTAAACATAATGAATGTGTTATGCTTTGTGTATGTCATAAATAAGAAAGAAAGATAGATAAAAAAGAACTATAGCTTTATACAATAAGCATACAAATAGCAAGCGTTGAGTAAAGCACGAGCATAAGCATACATTCTCTTACCAAGTTAACAAGTGGGCCACCCGAGTTTCCATACTGTGACAGAGCGACAAAACAATTTGTTAACAGATAGGTAAGTAGGATATACAGTACAACATGTAATCCTGATTATTGCACCTTAAAAAAAATCTGATGGCTAACTATATAGAATGGTAGGTTTATTTTAATTCGATTAAAAAAAAAAAAAAAAGCACCCTACTAAAAAAAAGCATCCTATACAATACGTGCCATTACTCTGCGTAATGGCATGTATTGTCCAGGGAACTGTTATATATAATTAAAGCGCAAGTTCAATGCCTGTAATTTTTAGCATTTGGACTGGCCATCTCACAGTCGACTCATCGCAAAATGTGATTATGAAACAAGGATCATTCCATTCCACCTATATGGAGTGCTGAATGTCTTATTTTACAAAGAATTGCTTGGTTTCTCCCAATAAATCATGATCTGTAGCCTATTTTGGTAAAAATATCAGCCTATTAATGTTAATAAAAATGTGAACTCCTACTTTTAATCAATCTCCTTAGTGTGCGTGAATAAACCACCATGGCAGAGACATTAATAGGGTTGAACCAATCATAACAATCTATTGATGTCACATGACAATAGGGGAACAACTCATTGTTTACATTGTGCAGGAGCCGGTAAAAAGTCTACAGAATTAAGAAAAGTTTACATTTAACCATTTTATTAATGTTAAGACTCCGCCTTGTGTAGGCATACAGTAGTAGCCACGTGTAAGCCAGTGCTTTTTTTTTATTCTGGCCCGCCTTGGCATGTTATAATTGCGGTTTCTGTGAGGAAGTTCTGAATTGTATTCGTTGTAATTTGTGTTTGTAGCTACTCTCATAACGAGGGTTATACAGTGTTGGAGTTTTTTGTTTTGTTATTTCCTCTTTTATGTATAGACAGCCATTCATCTGACTGACTCATTGATATGCCTGTGGTATTCTGACATAAGTAGCCTACTAGACATACTAAAATTCACTACCGGACAGTTTTTTCCCCCATATTTAATATGGCTCAATGAGAGAGAAACAAAGACACAATATTACTTTGTACAAATTTATAAATACTACATCAAATTTAAAGTGAAGGAACAGAGCTTTTGGTAACTTGGAGTCTCTGTTTGGAATTAGGGGTTGGATGCAAGATTCCCTTAGCGATGTTTAGAAATGTTCAGCTACATTTCCAGTCTAGTAATCTTTATAGTAAAATTACTACATATTTTCTAAATAAGTTCTTTATATATTTTTCTTTTATTGGTGCCAGGTTTTTAGGTTTGTTTGTGTCAGTGAACATTTAAATTTACACCTGTATAAGTTATTACCCATTGGTCAATTCTTAGCCAAGTACATAAAAGGTGTTTATTATAAGATAGATTTGTCATTGAATATTTTTAGTTATAAATGCTCAAAACATGTAGACTTACATTGATGATGGCATCCGTCTGAATGTATTCCATGTCTGAGTCTTTGAGGCCCAGTTCCAGGCCATTGCGATTGGCTGTACTGATAATACCGGTGGTGACAGTGTTCTGGAGTGAGAAAGGGCTTCCCACTGCCACAACAAACTCCCCTGGTCGCAAGTCGGAAGACTGGCCAAGCCGAAGGACTGGCAGGGGACTCTGGAGCATTCAGAAATAAATACAAATAATTATTACTAATGATTTGCATAGAGGAAGACCTTTATTCTAATTATAGTCTTTGTGCTTTGTCCAACCAAAGAGTTTGACTTTCTAACCTTCTTTCAAGGTGTAGAGTTTACTTTTTTGGAGCTTTGAAGAGTATTTCACTAACAACTCCACTACCAATGACATAAAAGCATATAAAAAAGCGTTTTTCACATACAATTGAAAAATATGTTTCTCATACTGAGCAAAGCCTTAGCTTGTCGTTGCCTGCCTTCTCCTACCCCTAGGTGAAGCCATTTTATCATCTCTAGAGTGGAATGTGATGCTCGGCTTTGTGTCACAACAAACTTGCCCACAGGGCAACCTTGAGGTCTGCTGTGTATATAGACATATATATTTATGTAGTGGCTTAAACCTGTCAGCCACTCCCATGTTACTCCAAATTCCTTTGCATTTACTACTTGGCATGTTCTGTCAGGTGGTAAAGGCGTTCTGCTTCTGATTCAGTTATCTCCTCTTTATAATTAAGTCCAATGAAGAAATGTCATATTGGTTTTATAATGTTCATTATTTTGTACCAATTTTCATTGGAGTGGTCTGAATTGGATCCCTTGGTGCAATACAATGGTGTTGGTTATGAATGCAGAGTCACACTTACACAATACCGAATATTTTAATTTACAAAACATGTCCAAATACTCCCTGGAGGAATTCAGATGTCAAATTTACTATGTTGAGCAGTGCAGTTGGGGAAGGACATTGCTGACTCTCTCCTTGGAATATCTGTTGAACTAAACTATAGCCTACTACCTTGATGTGAGCCATTTATGGCTAGCTAAAAGACCCCAGGGGTGGGAGAGGTAGGGGGCGGCAGAATATTGTCCAAGGACCTTGGTGAATAGAAAATAGTGTTTCTTTCTAGGTGAACACTCACATCGGAGTCAATTTTGATGAGGGCAATATCAAGCTTCTGGTCCATGTCCTTCACCGTTGCGTCATACTGCACTCCACTTTTGAGCTCTACTTTAATTCGCTGCTTGTTGGCAAGCACATGTGCGTTGGTGACAATCCAGCCATCCTCAGAAACGATGAACCCTGAACCACTTGACATAGGAACCTCCAGACCAGAAATTGGCAACCTGGCAAGAAAAGAAAAGGTGATATTATTTGAGGAGAATGTGTGTGGAAGGTTACACAAAAAAACTTCTTGCAAGTCTGTTCTTGGAATTTTTATATGTCAATCCATCCTATTGCAGATGTGCAGTAGGTATTTCTAGCTATTTGTAAAGCTAAAATATGATTTAATAATAATCCTTTACCATTTCCTAGGTATAAACTTGACCTGTGTGGTGGAGTGATACCTTCTGAAAAGCTCTAGGTGTACCACTGCTGGGGCAATTCTATCGACCACATCTGCAATAAAGTTGAACTTATAGCGCATACTTCCATGATGTTGAGAACCTAGAAGAACACAACACAGGATGAAGATTTTGATGAGTCTATAAATCCTTATTTGTTAGCAATAGTTCAGTCTTCAATATCTATGGATAGTTACAATACAAAAGAATCGACATGATCATGTAAGATTCACATCATCCACATCATCCATTCACATCACCCTTGGTGATGTGAATGGATGATGTTCTCTTAAGAAGAAATTGTGTGCTACTGAAATTGTGGCAATTAGGGTAGATATTTTTAAATATGACATTTCTTAAAAACTTCTCAAAAGAAAGTCTTCATCCTTACTCACTATTAATGAATAATCATTAAAACACTGCCACCATTATATTTACATTTTACATTTTTGTTGAGCCTGAGATTTCAAGTAGAGGGTGACACTGGGAGTGGATTTTCCAACTTCTCCCATCCCACTCCCACAAAAAAAATCCCATCCCATCTCATTCCCATAAAAAATTTGGGGACAAATCCTGGCCCGTCCCAATCCCTCCCACTCCCGTGTTATGTTTTTTTGGTCGGAATCTGTCAGTTACAGTAAAAAATGTTGATGAGGTCTTTGGCAACTTCTGTAAACCCTCGGCTCGTCCCTCAACAATAGTGAACTGTCTTAGATCCTGGCTGCACATACGAGCTATCACGTCAGTGAATCTCGATTTAACTCTCACTGGCATGTTATGCTTTATCAACGAGGAAATTACCATCTGCCTCGCACCGGTTGCTTTGCATGTGTGACGTTGAAGGCCTCGTAGGTATCGTATTTGCATGTCTTGCAGCTGGCGTATGGTGTTTTCACGCCGTCTTTCTCAACTATTAAGTATTTAATACTTAATTGACTTCAGACCGCCCGGGTGTCGGCGAGTGCAATGCAAGGATCGTTGCAGCCTTGTTTTTGTTTCTGACCCATTTAGATTTTCACGGCTACAAGTGGTAATAGTGTTGTAAAAAAAGTCAGTGGGAGTGGTAATAGTGTTGTGTTGCTCGTGAATGTTTCGTTCTTTAGAAACTAATCTTTTATATGACCCAGAGTTGTCTTAGTGAGTGATTCGTTTATTTTCACGCATGCGTGAATGGTCTTGGACGCTTCCGTTCACTCGTCACATGGCAGCTGCATCGGCTCAGTCAGTAGGCTACAGGAAACAGAAATGATTAGTTTACGACTCAGAACTATGGGTCTTCGGGTTTGTGTCTTTTGTTCATTTGTCACGTGACAGCTGTATAGGGTCAGCCACAGGGCTGTATGCTAAGCACAAGAAACAGAAATGATTAGTTCATGACTCATATGGGTCTTCGGGTTTGTGTCTTTTGTTCATTTGTCATGTGAAAGCTGTATAGGCTCAGCCACAGGGCTGTACACTAAGCACAGGAAACAGAAATTATTAGTTTACGACTCATAACTATGGGTCTTCGGGTTTGTGTCTTTCATTCATTTTTCACGTGACAGTGGTGCTTCTCTGCACCTCCTTGCTTTTCACATGGTTTGAATTGGTTGTGGCTTTATAGAATGATAACTAGTTTTAACTAACTAGTTTTAAAATGAACAAAATGAACGAAATGACTCGAAAAAAGATTAGTTCATTTTACTGACCGAGATTCAAAGATCTGAGTCAATAAAAAGATTCGAACTTCCCACCACGTGGGAAACCTGTTAGTGTTATTATGATTACCAGTCCGCCCACTCCCACTGACTTTTTTTCCTGTCCCGTCCCAATCACGTATTTAATAAGGATTTTGTTTCCTATATCGTGGGATCTCTTTTCAATATATGTAATTTGTCATGTAATATATTTCATTTATGGCCACGTGTCTCACAAGTGCTAGTACAGTTTGTCAGCTGAGTTTTCCCCACACAGTTTTGAAGAATTTCGAAGTGGGGAAAAAACAATAAGGTATGATCTTGTGTTACATGCTAAAGAGCCCTCAAACATTCTCTGCATCACATTAACACCATTCAATGTGTTTACTCTTGAATCATTTATCAGCAGCAATCACCACACATAAGCCATCAACTTATTATTGAGCATAGTTTATCACTTAGACATCAAGCATTTACCTGTAATCCAAAAATCTGAATTATTATTGGTCATTTAGCAGAAACATTTATCCAAAGCAACTTACAGTGAGTACAAGCATCTTCAATGCTTTAATTGTGTACTTCTTTCACTCAAGACTTCCCGATTTGAGTGGAGCAACACGTTTCGACTCTATAGCGCCCATATAAATCAACACATTGACATTCCAAATCCATTCATCCTTTGGTGGTTGTATTTAGTTCAGTTTTCTCCCCCAATCACTACTGATTTTCATTGTTTTTTTTAAAGTTTGCATTCCATTCCAAATATTTTTCCATTATAGCTCAAATATAAACAACAATTGCATGAGACTTGTAGTAAATATAACTTAAAAAGGTTAAAGAGAATTGTGAACAATTTGAAATTAAGTCACCTCTTTTTCACCTTTGTGGAGAAATGTCACACTTTCAAGCTTTGTGCCTGCCTCATTAAAAGTAAGTAAATTAGGACATCAATTGGATGGATGTTTTAGTCTATATCTACAAATAGTCATATTGAGATTGTAAAAGTACAGATACCTTAATTTGATATAATTTTCCCAATTGTTTAAAAATCTTTTGAAAAACAACTACAAAAGTATATATGCGTGTGATGGAAACCAGGGTGTCCAAACCAGGAAGCCAAATGCGGCACACATACCCGTCAGACACCTGCTTTTTCGCCTAAACAAACAGACAAATTCATTTTTATCTGAAGTATATGTGGGCTTTGAATGACCCCAGCATGTAACTGTAAACACAACACACACACACGCAGAGTAAGAAAACAGAAGATATTTGTGGATTTTTCGTCATTTTTTTTCACTATGGTAACAAGCACAAAGGAGAAGAGGTGATGAAATAACGTGCTGACGATTTGCTTGTTCACACAACACGTTCCCATCTGCATGTAAATATTACCAAATTACCACTAATCTAGGTTTCCTACAACAGCTGACTCTTAGCTGAGAGCTGTAGATTTTTTAAGTAATAATAAAGAGTGTGATCCTCATTACGGCCAAAGATAAATACAAGATAAATAAACTTGAATTAACATTTGAAGGAAGCCTAGGCTAACTATTGTATTATGTCAACATTTGAAGTTCTTTCAATAGTGAAACTGTTTTAGTTCTGTACGTTGTGAGGTGGCTTCGATTGTTCCTTCCAGCCTATGCCTCCCTAAATTAAGGCTATCTTTTAAATCCTCTATTAGAACATCCTTCTACAATCTTAAACTTTTTATGGTAACATTTACCTTTACATTTACAGAATTTGGCAGACACTTTTATCCAAAGCGACTTACAATTAGTACATTGTAACAACAACATAACTGTCAGTAATAAAATTGGTCTTAATGAAACCTAAGTATACAGCATAACTTTGTCCATTAGAGTCACTACTGGATAGTACAATGGTGGGAAATATACTGCTGCAGGGGAACTGATGAGGTTTATGTATCAAGAAGCTCTCCAAATTACGTAAAGTAATTTCCATACAGTGAAAACAAGAGGTCTGCTGAAAGTGAGTCTTGTGAGTGTCTTCATAGGCAACATGCTGAATCAAAACTCTCCAGCTCCTGTTGATATGATAAGAACTTGTAGGCTTATAATATAAAAATATATAGGACATCATACAGTATGAAAATGAAAATGATGTATTGTATCTGCAGTGCAGAATATCAGAGTCTCCCTCAGGAGACCTAAACATCATCAGAACGGAGAATTTGTGATTGCATTAAGTCTATAGGTGCATATATAAGCATGAAAATGTAGAGCATTGCAGGGGCGATGTGTCTAGCTGGGTTAGGAGGATAGATATGTAGAATTAAGAGTCTTTGGAAGGTGTATTACAATCTCGATTCGAATTGAAGAACTCAGAGGATCATTTGTCTGCTGGAGGTCTCTAAGTGCTTCTCAGGACCAATTACTTATTGATGAATGGAAATGGAAATTTGAAGGCACTTGCTGCTTTTTTGGCAACATGTGAACTATGCAGTCCTCTATTGCAGTTATTTAATATTAACTAACTACTGAGGGAGGGGCGAAAAATCACAGCTTTATAGTGCTGCCATTTCACAGACAGAAAAACAACACACTGAGTGAATGAGTAATTACTGTATAGGTATTAAGTTTAAGTTAATTATTAAGTTAATTTGCAAACATCACATAATTACATCAGCAGTTACAAGATAAATTAGGAGTTTTACAGGTTATAAAGTAGATAAAGTTGTTTTTATTATTATAATATAATAGACAATAGACAAGAGGAATGAAATGGTTGAGGTGGTGGAATCTCTGTGAGCATGTATAAAAACATTAGCAAAACCTAGTTTTAACATTATAGACTATTGTGTAGAGCCTACCTGGGAACATGCGGGTTATTCTATACTGACCCAGAACAACGCAAATTAAATCATATCCAATGTCTTAAGCAAGCCAACATTTCATCCTATTTGATTGTATTTTATAAGGAAAAACAGACTTCTGTGATATTGCTCGGGTCCTTAATGCACCAATTTGAGATAATCGTGCCCATCAATATAATAGGCTTAAATCCCGCCTCCACTTCTGGGCTAGCTTGAGTTCCACTCTGACTGTTTGGCTGCCTTTCTTAGCCCTTAGATGCATGACCTACCAATACACTCTTCCATGAGTTGGGTCAAAAATGACCCCAATTAGAATGAATGCGTTTTATGCTGTAAATTTAAGAAATGTCTTTCATTTTGGTTAAAGATGAGGAATTTTATAATATTTGGGTCAACAAAATAATTTCATATTTGACATGTTTATCACTTTTTATTAACATTTTATCACAAAACAGCTTTGAGAAAGGTAAACATCCAAAAAATTTTATATAAACACGAGAATGTTTTCATACATGTTAATTTCTTATCATATTTCAGTCAGGTGGCTCTGGTCCTCTTGTCGTCAAAGCACAAGAATCTGCGAATATCTTCAAATCTTCCAATTGACATAGTGGCCTTGTACATGGGGTTATGTAGAGGACTCCCAAAGAGCTCACGGATTTATACATCCCAGTTCTTCTCACTTCCTGCAAGAAGTGTCAATCCAATGAAGGCCATGAGTTCATCTTTGCCTACATTTTTCCACTCTTTTTCTCTACCTGCAGCTACTCTTTGTCACTCCATATTTGTGCATGTCAGCACCTCTTCTATCATATTATCAGTGGCCTATCCATTTCATATATTATCCACATCCATATAATATTATAGGCCTATTCATTTCCTCTTCCTCTTCGGAGGCCTCATCAGAAGACTCTTCTGTGTTCAACTGATATTGTTCATCGGGGGAGGGGGGTGATTTCTATGTGACCCTTGTTACGTCCTACCGTCTATGGGTAACCGGGACGCAACATAACGTGGCTCCCCACTCTTCCCACTCCCAAGCAACGCCAGGACCAACGGATTGCAAAGTAGCACTTTTATTTTTCCTTCAGAGAGGAGCAATGCCCAAAACAACAAACAAAAC
>JAOEHI010052073.1:13799-47695 GCA_025447815.1 Percopsis transmontana | reverse complement strand
CACACACACACACACACACACACACACACACACACACACACACACACACACACACACACACACACACACACAATGGAACAATCTGACTGGAGGAGTGACAAAAATGCCTCAGGTGAAATGAATTGAATCCAATGCGTTGTATTGGGAGGATAGATATGTAAAGGGCTGCCGCTGACAGCTGCTATTGCTCCCTCGCCGTGCCGGTGCCAAATGACAGGCCTGCGGAGAAATGTGCGTTTGATAACGCAGCCGGCACAATCCGCACGATAGCTCCATTTCTCACTCCGGCTGTATTCACTGTGGCATCGCTGTCGCCGGTAATCTCGAATCAAAGCATGTGGTGGTGCATTATCTGCTGGCCTCGCATGTGATAGGTGCAGGGCTTATTTTGGGGTGGAGAAAAAAAAATCATTCACATAAAACACACACACACACACACACACACAAAATATGTCCTTTCTTCGACTTCCTTCCATCCTTTCTCTCCTTCCTGTCTTCCTTTATCCTCCTATACCAGATAAATATGCAGGCAGGGGGGGGGGGGGAGTCAGTGGGGGCGATTCTACAGCTCGGTGGGGCTCACATGTTGCACGGGGCTCCCGCGGCAGGGAGGACAATGATTGCGTCCACAGTGCCCCCCATTAAAAACAGCAGCCTCCAGGCTAGAGGATTAGCCTGAATAGGCCGCACTCCCCCAGGTACAGGATTTGGTTTACATTAGCTAGCTTCGCCCTTGGCAGGCAGTGCTCGGGTCACCTGGGTCTGAGTAAGCAGTGCGCAGGACTGTTAGCATAATTACTCAATTCTCAACAACAACCAAAAAGTGGCGCGACTGTGTGGCAAAAAAAATATGTTTTCCGTTGTTTGGGGGGAGGGGGGGGGGTGGTAACTGTGAGAAAGCACAGATGTTTATACAGAGAGGAATGCGAAGGGAAGAGTGCATCACTTTCCAACAGTCTGCGCGTGACACCGAGAGGGCATGTAGCTCGGGGCAATAGGAGCACTTTAAATTTTTAACACTATTTTTTTTTGCTCTGCCCTCATTTCAATGCGGCACCACTGGAGGTGGAATCAGAATGCATAAAATTGACTGCATGAAAAGATGATGTTTAATAAATGCACTGGAGCCGGGCGGCGGTGGATCGAATCATTGATTAGCCCGTGCCGGGGCCACAGTGCTAAACATCCTTGTTTCATACATATTTCATCGCGGCCCTGACAGTGGCTGCTGCGTTGTTGTGGGACTGTGACAGATGTCCATTAGTTGGACCCCGGATCAGTGATGGGGAGGTCCTGGTAACCCATACCCAACGTAGGTCTGGGGGGGGGGGGTCCATCTGGCCAGGGAGGGGCCGGGGGACCTGGTGGCGCGGGGTGGGTGGCTGTCAGCTGCACCTTCAGATCAGGTTTCCTGCCCAGGATTGTCCAGCCTGGCTGAGGAAGTCACCTTGTTATGGCCTGAAATGTCTGGCCTGTAACTAACTAACTAACTAACTAACTGACTGACTAACTAACTAACTGTAACTGCAACTGACCTGTAATCTCTGTCTGGATGCCTGTTCACGCTTCCATGCATAGTATAGAAGGATTGCACAGAAAACAAAAGCTGCATACGATAACACTTTTATTTCTGCTTCTGCAGCCAACAAAGTCTGCTGAAAGTTAAAGAAGAATATGAAAGCTTTCAAAAAGTCTTTTTTATTTATTTATCGGTCAGCATTTTTTACAATAATGTTATTGTTTATGTATTCCTGAGGGGAACCGCAAGGAGGTCAAATAGCCGAGTCCGCTCCCGGAACCATCTCTTCAAAGCAAGGAGGTGTTCCGTGTCTTGTTCAAGGAAACTTCGTCGAGGCGGAGGTTTTCCCTTCTTGACTGCACCACCCTGCGGTGTCAGAATCACACTGAAACTCAATCGTGTCATGCGATAGCTTAAGCTTAGCAATATAATAATGTCAATATTGTTCCAAGATAACACTCAGAGCATACTTTCCCACTCACACACTGAATGGCTTCAGATTGCGACTGGATAGCAACGAAAATATTGACTAATATTGACATTTCATTCCTCACGTTCACACAGGACAAATATACACATAATAACATTCTAGAATAAACCGCAAAAACAAATCACATCAGATCAGTTTTTACTTTTTACTGTCTAGTGGGAAGAGCCATGAAATGAACTTCCCCCGTTCACCCCAGCATACAACGAAGGTCCCAAGTGGTGTTCCCAGGAGGGCCGGGCTCCCCATGGTGGTCCTGACACCAAGGGCAACTATGGAGTAGCAGTATGGCTCCCAAACATAAATATCCTGCGACCACAGCGCCCACTGGGAACCTTATTACCACCACACATTATTTACCATCTGCCACACACAAGGGGAGTCTGGATATTTTTCTCATTTTCTGTAATGTAATTATTATGTAAGATCTAGTGTCATTACACAATTTAACCTCAGTTTTAGGCAGGGTATTTCCATCTACATACAGAATACCTCAGCATAATTTTTTTTGCTGGCAACTGACATGAATAACCCTTTGTTGTGTCTATGTGTTAACGAAAGTTCCAACGAAAGCAGAACGTTGCCCCTTGTGGCCCAAATTATACGTAATTTTACGCATTAAGCATGACGAGTTAGATTGAGACTTGACAAAGCCTTTCATAGGGGATGATTCAGATCCCATTTGATGAGGGACTTGAAATCTATTTTTATTTTCACCATGGCCAGCGTCCACACACATCAAACATCCTAAACATTGGGAAAAATAAGACAAAAAAAATCTTAACTACATTTCAGTTCGCCCAGGCTGGAAAGTATTTGAAAGTATGGAAAGTTGTACATCAGAAGTGCTTCATCATCATCATCACATGAGGTAATTTGCCTCGATTTCCAGGGAACACGTTTCAGGTCAGACAACACTGTTTTTGAATGTCTAATGATTGCCTCAGAATTTCCAGTTCAAAGAGTTGCTTTAGACACGTGTTTTCCCTCTTCAGTATCTTCGCGTTTTTTGGTGTGAATGCGATTTGTCAGGTGAAGACGAAAAAGAAACAAGGCTAGCATATGGGCCCTGTGTGTGTGTGTGTGTGTGTGTGTGTGTGTGTGTGTGTGTGCGTTTGCCAGAGAGAATCCTCTCTCTTTATTTTGGGGAAGCGAAGCATCGTCTCAGCGCTTCCCCATTTCCCACTAATCAGGTACTGCCAACCTGCCAGCCAAGGCGGTGCGCGGGTCCTTTCAAAACACACACAGCTAATTAACAAGCCCCCCAATGCAAGCCTTCCGCTTTTACAGCGCTAGCACATCTGCCATGGAACTCCGGGGGAAGAAAAACTACATTATTTGCCAGCCCGGGTGAATCGCTTCCCTTTGCACACAGTCTGAATAGATGCGCGTGTTGTGCTGTGCGTGCATGCGTGCATGCTCCTAATTTTTGTCTTGAAAATGTCACCGTGTTTGTGTAGACATTGGCAAGGCATGCTACATCTCCCGAGCAACTAAAAAAAAAAAACGGTTCCCCCGTGAGCGCATTTCCCACCACCTTAATGACTGTTTACATGTCGCTAGCAGAGATTAAAAGATGTCGCTGGCTTCACTCACGGGTCCCACGGCAGCGAATATCTGACAACCTTCCTACTTGATTAAGTTCAAAAGTGTTTTTAGTTTCTTGGCATTCTCGGGTTTTATAGGTCCCGAAGTGAGAGGAAATTACAATTTAAAAAAATACTGTTTTTACATATGGGCTTGCATTTTATTGAAACAGGTGTTAATGATGAAAAAAAGGCATGTGTTACATGTGTAACTTATATTTTCTACATCACAGCCACACAATAAAATATTGATCATTCCTGAGGGACCTGGCTTGACCATGGCAGAATGTTCTCTCAAAAGCCCAATTTTTAAACCGTACGTTATTTTCCTAAAGCTGAACTTGGTGACATTGAGTTATTCACATATGGGGAGGGGAGGTCTTTCTTGTTAAATTAACACATAGCATGAGGACAAAAAGTTTAATTTACTGTACCTAGGACACTGGTCTTTAAAAAAGCCCTGGAAATTCTGAACAAAGCAGCCACAGTGACCTCGTTTACCTTGGAGGGCCCGCTGGAGTTCCAGAGGTCTCCATACATTCATTGTCGTGGATGGAGTTATGCCGTTATTTTTTGCCAGACGTGGAATTTCATCCCCTTTATGGTGTCCAGGAGAAGGCAGAGCCGGGCCCAGGGGATCCCTTCAGCTCGTTTCCTCTCGTCAGACAGTCAGCCAACGCTGTATGCTGAGCCTCATGCTAATTTATTGCCACTCAACATCTGGGACCCCCCCCCCCCTCCCGCTCCCCATCCATACCCTTCCCCCCCCTCTCCTTCTTCTTCCTACATGAACTTATAAATGAGCTCCGCAAAGATCCTATAGAAAATAAGAAGATTTGCATATGAAACGTGTTACGTCATACAAACTGAAGGAAGGTGAAATGAAGGAAGGTGAAATGTGAAAAACAATGTGATGTGCCTTATTTATAATACTACATCTGTATAAAATTCTATTGCACGGTTGTCCTTTCAATATCATTTTGAAGTGAATTTTAGAAAATGTATTTGTAAGTCCTTGTTTTGTCTTTTTTGGAGCCCAATGTATTAGCATTTTCATAGTGGATGTGCAGCATGCCCAGACCATTGTCATTCAAAATAAGTCAGGCTTGACATTATTTAAATACTTTTAAAGTATAATTTCTTTCCATAATTTTTTGCTCAATGATTTCATTTTTTCATTATTAAGTTACATTTAAAACATAAACATTAAACATAACATAAACAAACCTGAAGACAGTTTGCCTGGCGGGAGGCTTGAATCCATGGCCTCTGGTTAAGTTTAAATACTTACTGCATTTCCATGACTCACCTTGTTGTGTTATTGCCGTCAAAACATTTCATGTTTAGCAGTATGAGGCTGTATTGTCCAAGCCAATCTGTGATACAGAGCCAGTGGGGCTACCATAGCCTTGAACCCATAGCAATCACACCCATTTAATTGGAGATTAATACTGATAGCACCAATAATTGTATTCATATAGAAATTGCAACCAAAGAGGGAACTGTAGGATGGAATATTCCGGGCTCAGGCAATGTAGACAGAAATGTATTTTTGGGTGGCAGACTGTCGACGCTGAAGAAGCCCTGGCAGAAAATGCCAATCAGGAGGTAAGCTGGGATCCCATCTTCCCTGCCTTCAACACCTTCACTTTCCATTTGCTTCAATATGCAAACCAGGCTGTTTAGAGATGGGGAGAGAGGCGTCTAATGAGCTGCCTGCATCAACCCCGCAGAAAAAGAAGGACCCCACTTCTTTGCAACTGCTCAGGAGAACACCTCCTCTGGGCATGCTCAGAAAACAGCAAAACAACAACAACAACAATTCTACAGCCACAGCAACACAAATTGATGTGATTAACCACCGGGAATGACAGCTATTGAGGAGAGTTGCGGATCATGCACATTTTTCTGGGGCTGGAGTTAGCATACACAAGCAGAGAGTAGGCAGCTGCAGTTGACTTGCAGTGTGGAAAAGTTTACATGGCATGTCAGCTGTTAAAAATCTGTTAATAAGACGTGTTTGACCTCCGAATAGCAAAAAGTCTGGCTTTTCATGTGTGTTTTTTCTTGGTATCTTTTCCCGTGGTGTACTGTGGCTGGTGGGAATCCGGCCCCATCAAAACAGCTACTGGTTTGTATTCATAAAGCAGTATACAAAATGACATTAGGCCTAGTTGGCCCTTGGATGCAGTGAAGAGATTGGCTGGCACCCTGACTGTAAATCAATCTTTGTGAGAATCCCGAGGTATTGAACTATAGGGTCTTTATCTGCCAGAAAATGTTTGCTTTTACTTCTTTGATCTTCTGCTTGCGTTGCTTTCTGCTTAATCAGTCTACGATGGGAAAATGCTGAAATTGACATTTAGATGAAAAGAAAACTGCCGAGTGGACTGAACTTTTACACTTAAGCCAGGTCGGTCCCGGGTTTTGCTCGGCGACACACCGCCACAAACAAAACACGAGGACATTCGCGTCTCACATTATTGCTCAGCCAGAAAATGTCCATTGCACTCTTGTTTTCCTTGTCACGGGGGAGTCAAACTGTAAACCATGAAAGAAAAGCGGTGTGGGAAGTTCAAATGGTATTATCATTAACGCTTCAACACAGTGATTGCTCACAAGGGGCTTGCGCGTACAGACAATGCAGGCTTTTTTCCTCGCCATGCAGATGGCATCGTAAAAAAAAAAAAGAAAAAAAAGAGGCCTTCTCAGCAAACACCAAAAGCAAACACACAAACGGTGGGTGACCCTCCGAGTTCCCAATCCATCTTTTCTCCTCATAGTCATTTGTTAAGATCAAGGCCACCTCGACTGAACTGATTTTCATGCAATTTGTGCACGCTCATTTTACCCAGCGCTTGAAATGTAAATGCAAACTTTTCTAAATGTCGTATTTCATCAAGCTTTTGTCTTAACTTCATACATCCGCCATTTTTGGGGACGTTTACTGTAATAAGATATACTCTCCCCTTGTTATGAAGGAATTTAGTCGCAGTAATTAATCTTATTTTGTGTTTTCCTACCATTTTTGGTGAACTTTCTCTTTGGATACATTTTGTGTATTTTTTGTTGAACTCATTCTCTTGTCAGTGGATTTTGTTTGCACAACCATTGACCACATTTGTGAGTACACGGCGTGCCATGAGGCTGCTGGCTTCGTTTGGTTAAAGGCAAATTGGCTAACCTTTTGAAATGGCTAGCGCTGGACACCGCTGCTCCTCCAGTACTGGCGGGTATTGCGTGGATTGCCCTTCAGAAACACAGATGTTCCATTTCCCGAGTAATGCAGCCTTCGCCTTCTCCCTTATCCCTGAAAGCTGGCACGGCCACGTCAGAAAATATTTCCTAAACGAACAGCGTGAGCAATGCGTCTGCGAGCAGCTGTGCCTAAACATTTGTCAAATCTTGTCATCAAGTTGCGGAAACAAGAATTTGCTCATAATTGCGATCTACATTCGCAGACTCGCAGCATGCAAGTGCAGAAATACATATGCGCACCCACACACACGCACAATCTTTGGAGGTATTTGTGGAATGACAACTGAATTATTGCAATCAAAACGCTGTTGTTGACTGGTAGACTTAATAATGCATGATGTTTCGTTACACAGCCCCGCAGTATTAGGCTGCCAACATTATGCTGTTTTTATCTATATACAGTGTTTTTTACACTCTGTGCACTCAGGTTTTGTGTGTTGTGAGTGAAGGAAGTGATTTATGGAGTGTTTACTGGAGTCTTAGTGGCAGCTGATTGTATTGCATTTACACGTTTATCAATTATGTTAATTGTCTTTCTGACACTTCCATATATTCATCCTTTCTTTTCATCTTCCTGTCTCTCTTTAATCCTACATCCCTATAAAAACACCCCTCCTCTCATTAGAATGTTTCCCAACCTTTGTTCCAGGCCCATGTGGTGGGGTCAAGCACATTAGCTTATAAAATGTGCACATTATTTCCTGTTAGTCGAGCTATTTCCTCCCTTCCACTTCTAATATCTGACCGCTTTGCGCCCGGACATAGATGTGACAGCGGTTTTAGTTTGAACTTTTCAACTCGCTGATTTACAACAGTGATTTTGTCAGTCTGCGTTATGCCACTGACCTCTATCAGGCCGAGCAAGTCACATTAAATTTTTTTTGGCTTTCCCAGCAATATATTTTTTACTTATTAATCAGAATTCACGAACTGTGCTTGGCATGTATGGCAGACAATTGCAGAATGCCCACGCAAGACGTAACCCAGCTGTGTATTTGATGTGTTATGTCTGTGTGTTATGCGAGATGGTAAATAACACCGTTATTGGGGTCAATGCTGTTATTTGCTGAATAGATTAATAGATAGATAGTGGGGGAATTATAGTAAAGAAAAAACTATATAGGGTGAAGCAAAAACAAAAATCAAAGGACAAATCATTGAATCCAAATGAAACGTGATACTGTACAAACAACGACACAGCTTGCTAAGAACAAGTGGATATTGGGGTAGAACCTGTGAACCTGTCTGAGCAGTAGGGGGAGGAGTAGAGAGGTGTGGGAGGGGCATGCCCTCTCGGAGTTTCAAGCCAAAACAACAACACTTTTGTACTGGTTCCAACAACCGAGTAGTGTCCCTCTCAAAATAAGTGTCAATCTTGTTTAAATAAACGAGTATCAAATAATTGCCTTTTGTATGATTCAAGACTGAATATTTGAGTGGAACATTTGGATGTGCCATGGTCTGCAGTGTAGGCCTACAATCTAGAAAGGCAAGTGTTTGTAACGATGACGATGGTCCCTGGACTCACCAGCGTGACACCGAGGGTCAGTATACCTCGGTGTCACGCTGGTGAGTCCAGGGAACACGTGTGTCCCCTGGACGCAATGCAATGCCACTGGGCGAAGACAACATAATGCTCCGCTAGGACCCAAAGGAGCAGCCTCATCTATGGGGGGAGGGAGGGAGAAAAGGAGGGAGAGAGGGAGGGAGGGAGGGGGGGGGGGGGGCTTGCTCGCCCCAAGGACTCCTTAGGGGAGACAATACACCTTGGTGCTGCTGTGGCAGCGTTGTTGTCCCCGGCCCTGCTCCCCTGCCGGAACAATGGGCCTGTTGTGGAGGCCCGGCCTGGGAGACGACAGAGCAGGCAGCTGCGGTGGGATCTGGGGAGAGGGTCGGCTCTGTGGAATAGGGACAAAAAAACAAGAAAAAAGGGTAGGAGAGGTGAGGGGTGGGTAGAGGGCCTGTGTGTTGTGGGAACCCCCAAACCTCACCACTCCCCCTGTCCTCCTCCGGCTACCCCCCTGCCACACCACCCGCCCGCCCCCATCTTTTTTTTGACTCCTGAAAAAGGCCACCGCTCTGCGGACACCATTTGCAATGCAGATCATGTCCAGGAGGAAAGGGGTGGGAGTTGAGTAGGGGGGGTGGAGGGCAGAGAATCAATGGTGCTGTATCAATCTGCTGACTGCTAATGTCCCCCTTGCATTCTGATTCTTGACCCCTTCCCTGCCGCCCAACGACCACCCCCCCTCCTCCCCATTGGCTCCCCCTGCCATTGTCCCCTGGGGGCCCCACCTTTCTCCCTGCCGCTCTGCTGCGTGGCCAAAGATGCCACGTTAGGCGAGGAAAATCCACAACTTACGGTCTCTTTGAAGGGAGAGGCAGTAACTGTCATTTAGAAATGTGCTTAGCAGGTTCGGGGGGTTGCCACATAATAGGGTGAATGGAGAAAAGGGAAGACAGAGAACGGGGGGCGGTTGGGGTGTGTGTGTGTGTGTGTGTGTGTGTGTGTGTGTGTGTGGGGGGGGGGGGGTGGCGGTGGTGGTGTAGGGGGCCGGCAGTTAGTGTTTGGAGAAGACAACATTTAACCCTTGCGGTCATTGTCATAATATCCCAATTTGTGTCACAAACTCTGGTTAGAGCGACACGGTAAATCAGTGGAAGAAAGAGAGAGTGTCAGGTGGCGACGTGGCGAGCTATGGCGACAAACCGCAGACTCCTCCGGAAAGCTTTATCTCTCCACGCGTCACACCTGCACACGGGTGGATGGAGACGCCACCTAATTAAACACACTAATTAAAAACTAAATAAAAAGAGCCACAAAACACCTCTCGCCTCTTTCATTTGCAACTTGCGATAGTGTGTCTGAAAGATCTTTCACGCTTCATAGCGGCACTTTAGACTGCTCCCCTTAATATACCCATAGTGTGATCTACATATTTCAGTTGGCATAGATGATTACATATCAGTCAAGCGTGATAAACAGGTATCATAACAGCGATTAGAGAGATTTTTGGGAGCCAGATGAGTTTCATTTCATCCCGGTGGACGCATTGCATAATTATCTCTTGCTTTCAAGATAGCTTGTTCCATAATGTCAACACAAAGTGCAGTAAACAGTTCCACTGTCAACAGGAAGAAATGCATATACATTTAACTAAGACTGTAGCCTGCAGTAGAAAGCACAACAGCTATTTCTGGCCATTAGTACATCAGTTTGAAGCCACAGAGCCTTGGACCTCAGGGACAAACAGACTGGGAGTAAATTCGCCAAGATGTTATTCCTGAAGGCAAGAGTCCAGCTTGTGCTGGGCTTCAGCCTTATTATGCTACTAGATTGTGATGGAAGGTCAGCCTGTGGAGAGTTGGCTCTCGTTTGAGGCGAACAACTGAAAGGACCGCATATGTGTGCGCTGACCCTCTCAACTCACTGAGGGGCCGAGTGAGGAGAACTGGGAGCTTTTTCGTTCGTTGTTGTGATGCAGGCTAAATAGCGACATTTTATTTGGTGGAGAAGGGATTCAGTTGTGAGCGCCTATAGTCGCTCTTTCATTAGTATTCTTTCTCTGTTCCCAGTTCACCGTCCTGAGTAGAGGGAGCGAGGAGTTGGTGGGGTTTGTGTGCACGCATGCCTCTTTCTGCGCGCACAGGCGCATTGATATCTGCATGCATTCATTAGAGTACTTGAATTTGAGTACTTTTGTCCAGTTTGGTTTTAAATTTACACACCCTCTCCAATCATCGTGCATATGCATGACTTCTTACCAGGCTGCCCTCATGTAGAAAAAGCCACACAGTGGATTAGGTCCCATTGAATGGTATGATTTGGAAACCAATCTGTCAGTTCCTGCTGTCCAAGAGACGCCTGTTCAGTCCTGTTGCCTACTGTTTATTTATGGGCAGGTCTGAGCCCGGTAGCTTTTAATCATTCATGAAACTCCGACAGGCCGTAAAGAAGTCAACACCATGGTTGATCCTTTCCCCCGACCAACATTGCAGAGGGAGAAGCCAGATTAAAATAACACTGGATTACTGAAATAGTGATATACCTCCCCCTACAGCTCCCCACCATTTTGTGGACAGTTTCAAAATGTGAGCTGGAGCTGAAATTCGCGTTTCTGTTGGCACTATAACACAATAAGGGAAGTGTACCTTTAAGATTTTTTATGACTCAGTAATAGATGATTTGTCTTTACTGATATTTCTGATAGTTAGTAGTAGTAGTATTAGTAGTTACACCGTGCAGCAGTGCAATATTATCAACTTACAACTTTGTGAAAGGGGTGTGTTGTCTGCAACAATGCAAGAGTGACAAACAGAGAGAGAGATTCAATACATGGAAAGAGGAACTCGATAGCAAGTGATGCAGACCGTGGACAGCGAGCGTTCCGGCTAATGCTGTTCCAGCGCCACACACAGAGACACTGGGCATGATATGCAAATAGGTTCTTCACACACAGCGAGCGTGTCCTCCACCCACCAATTACAGGCCCTCGTGTTGCTACCGGCCACCTCAGTGCAATTAGCCCCCTCCATAACCGACGGTTGAGGCACGTTAGCGCAGTCTGGAGACACGTTAGCATTGCAAATTAAACCCGCACCAGACAATTCCAGGGGTGTCATTATAAATTAGTGTTGCATGATAGCCACAAATTGCTGTCCCTGCTCAAACTTGCATCTTGAATGAGAGTTGGCTTTTTCAACTGGAAATGATATGCCGGGTGTAAATGTATGTCTCAACAGAGACAGATCGACTTTAACCCCATGTAGGACAAGAAGGGATGCCTTCAATACCAATCTTAAGTTTAAACTTAACGTAACTTAACTTATCTACCCTGAACTAGGATTTGACCTGGTGCCAATAAAAATGTTATGAGCCATTTTAGAGTCACTAAATACTAGCAGTTAAGTAGCCTACTGAATCTCACAGTATGCTGAAATCTGGTCAAACAAAGATATAGCTCTTGTTTCAAACAGTAGGTTAGGATACATATATCATGGAACCTGCGGTCAGGCATATGACAAAGTTCATGCAGGAGTTAGCATAAATGTGGTGCGCCTTTAATTGTTAGTATTTTTACAAAAGCAAATCAGGTGAAAAACGGTTGTAGGGTTAAATTAAGCCATATTGTTGATAAAGGTGTTGTTTTTTTGTGTAGGGTGAGATACCTAAATCAAAATAAAAACTAATAGTATGCAGCTGGACCCAAGATCAAGACTGCCGAGAGCGAGACAAGTCAGAATTCCTGCGAGACCAAGTCTGAGACAATAGAAAAAAGTACTCCAGCGCAGTGCTGGAGTACTTTTTTCTATTGTCTCAGACTTGGTCCTAAGGACAAGTAACATCTCATACAAGGTCCCAAAACGTTTTCCCTGGAACAGACATCGATGGAGGATTAATCACTGCTGTCCTGTATATAAACTGATACATTTTAAAAGCTTTTTCTCTCTGGATACTAGTTATTTGCCTATATGTGTCCTCCCCACCAGCTGTCAGTGACGCATTTTTAATCGCCCTTTGGACAGCCAAATGGTAAATGTTTGTTAATTCAGCAAAGTATGTAGGTCGAGATAAGTGATAAGTGATTCTCATGTTTCTTTTGGCTACTGTTTGTCGATAGTATGTAGTATGTGGCATGGGAATTTGGACGCAGCATACTTTTTTATTTCTTCTTCTTTTTTTTTATTTCTTCTTCTTCTTTTAAAAAACAACAACGCATTTGGTCTTTGCAAACGGAAATGATGTACGCGTTTATTTCCACATAGAGCGGAAGAAGTGAGATCTCATCTCGAGTGATGGCACGTGGAGCTGTGAACAGGGCCATAGTGACTATTGTCACACGTCATCGCATGTCAGTGCAGCGTGACTCTGGCACTGTCTCTGGCCGTAAGGCATGCGTCCACAGTCCCCAGCTGTTTGCTGTCCTAATCAGCCCATGTTGGCTCAGGGGCGACCCAGCTCTGACCTCTTCGGGCCTGCTGACTTCAAGGCCTGCCACAATGGATGGCAAAGTCTGTGTTTGCAGCAAACACTGATCTAAATTCATTAACCGCCTGCCACAAAACACTCTTCCAATGATTCCTTTCAGGGCCGCAGCATTTGCAGTGGTGTCCAGGGGCAGCCCACGGAAATAAATGCCATTATTTCGTTATTTGAGCATCTGCTGAAGAGAGCAGAATAAGTAGGTATGGCAATTACAGCACAAAAGTGTTTGAGGGTTCACCTTGACTAAATAAGAGCCACCCTGCAATTTGTTTCAGAGTCACTCCTGTTTGCTTTCCGTAAGAACAATGCAAAAAGGAAATCCCCATTTGTGTGCTGTGACTGCGTTATTTGCAGTGTCGAGAACATGAGAACCCTTGAATCAAGTGGAATTATCTCCGAACAACCCACCCCCAGCTGATGTTAAAGATGTAGCGTGGTTTTATTTGGGGGCAGCGCAGTTAAGACAGGCCCCCGAAATTACACAAACAACCGCGCGCGTGTGTGTGTATATGTGCGCGCGCTTTAGTCCCGGGGTTCACTACATGTGCTGTGAAGTTTAAGGCTGCTGTAACAAGCTAGCACATCGTAACTTGCGTGAAGTGAAAGAATGAATGCAGAAGGCAAAGCACATGACAGACCAGGATCCCGTCAGGTTGAAGAAAGGGAAGAGAGAGTGAGCTACAGATGGAAGAGACACATTTGAGAGACATATTTGAATAGACAAACGAGGAGAGTAAGCGGGACTGATTGGCGGTAGACACGCGTGACACCAAAGGAGAAAGGCATGGGGAGATAGATAGAGTGAGACTGTATGAGTACAGTGGCACGCCTGCTACCGAATCTGAGAGTCACATTATAGCAGCTCAACGGGGCACCACTTGCTCCACAGCTGCCAGTGAAAAGGGGCCGTCTCCCAGGCCCTCGGGGGAACGGAATCGGAGGGAGCTGGGAGAAACACCGCTCTCCCTTTAGGGCCTGTCAGAGGCTTTGACAGCAGCCGTAAATTTAATCCTCGGACCTGCTGGGATGCGGAGGAGCCAAGCAGCGGGGAAAGCCTTCCCAACTTCAAGGACCTCGGCTGGCTCCGGGATTGCCTGCCAAAAAAGCTTTAAACCTGATGACAAATTCATTTTGCCCAGCTGCACCCCCAGAGGAAACAGGGGTAAATGATACCTCCGCAAACAAATTTGGGCAATAATTATGCAGAAATTTCTAGTGTGTGTGTGTGTGTGGGGGGGTGTTATTTACTTAGCACTGAGCACTCGAGACAGAACCGGGGAAAAACAGTTTTTTGAGTGCTGTCCTCTCTCCTCCCCTCATTAGATTTTTTTTCTGACTTCTGCTATTTTGCCAGAGGGAGCATTGTTTTTGTGTGTGTGTGCGTGCGTGTGTTTTTGTGTGTGTCTTGTCACCAAACTAGTTCTTGAGCGGTCCACATGTGGCACTGTGGGGGCTTCAGCTGGTGAGAGAGGGGCCTTAATATCATTCCTTTATGTGCTGAGACATTCGCAGAGATGGCGCCGAGGCAAAGGGGGAAATAGACTTTTGCACCCCGTGTGAGATGTGGACTTCAATAACACTAGTAGGGAAGGCCATGGGGGGTGGGGGAGTTATGAATATGTTTGTATGTGCGTTTCCCGCTCCTCTTAATGTAGGAGCCATGCTAATCGCTTGGTGCACCGAAGTCTGCACGCCTCCCCAGCAAAGGCTAAACCTCACAAGGCTTTTACACCCAAGCTTTCCAGGATATTTGAAGTTGTCACAGTTAATCTATAGAGATGAAAACCATTAAATGGGAAGGGCGGGTTACTCTGGCCTTCGCTCCTCAGAAGTATGTCACGCCAGCTCCGGTCAAAGAGGAAAATCTGCACCTTCGCCGAAATCACGGGCGCTGATTTTCATCATCCCCCGGAGTTGATACATTTAACAGACAGATACATATGAGACACCTTGTCCCTGCTTGCTCGACATAACCTGTGAAATCCTTAAATAACAACTCATTTCTGGTTTCACATTTATGTCGGTGGACCGGCGGCATTAGAATGTAATCTGAATAATGTATGTATCGTCTGTTGCATTCTTTATACGACTTTGGCACCGGGGTCCTTCCTTCTGAGCTTTAAATCACCGGGCCCCCGGGCGGGGGTGGGAGGGTTTGTGGATACCTGCTCTTTGAAGCCATCTGAAAGGAGAAGGAGAGGGAGCAGGGATGAGTCAAGAAGTGGGGAATATCTGCCTCACAGAAAATAGGTGACCGCATTTGAAGGAGGAAACAAAGTTATTGGGTTTATTGTGTAAAAATGTAATAGCGTCAAAGAAAATGTCCCCAGTAAGTCTCTGAGTTTAGGTCTATTGACTGAACACGCAAATATCCAGGTGCCTTTATATCAATTATCACTTTTCACTCATGGAAACAATGTGTGATACGTTACATAAGGACATAGCTCACAGTTATTCACTGAGTAAAATGTGCTTTGGGAAACCAGCTCAATTTTTGGAGGAGTCGGCCGAGAGGTAACATTGCTGTTTCCCGCAGCCCGCCTCCCTCCCTCTGGGTGGGATCAGGAGGCCTCTGGACGGGGGATAAGGCCTCCATCTCCGCCTGACGGAGCCAAAAGACTCCCTGCATACAGCTGACTTTTCAGCGCTGGCCTATCCGGGCCCTCATCATACACTATGGGGGTAACACAAACAAATATTTGAAGGACATTAATGTGAAAGAAACTGTAACTTATAACCTACACACACAGTCAACTCTCACTGTTTGAATAGGTTATAGTTCCGTGTTGGATTCAAATTGAAATAATTACCATATTTGATACCCTAGAGTTGAATAAAAACCAATAGCTTACTTTAGATTCCCCCTCTCGTTGTCCAGCCCTCTCCATTCACAAAGTCTGTGTGTAGTCTGCTAGGTTTGTTACACTCAACACGAGCAATTGTGGGTATAAGCAAAAATATACAAACATGATCAGATTGTGGTGAGATACACCCCCATGTAAAGTAAGACAAATACAATGTTTTTTTTATTTTTCATATGTATTGCAATTACAATTCTGTCGTTTATTTTGACACTCCAAACAATCCTATCACTTGACGTGACTGTAAAGTGACTTACAGTGGCGACAATTACAAGTATCAATTCACTTTTTTCTCCCTTCAAGCTAAACATTCCATTTCAGTTGAATATTTTTTTAACATGCCCTAACTTCTGACTGGGAGATGGAGGATAGGTCAGAGACCATTGGCAACAATCCAGAAATGATATCAATATATCAAATATGACTAAATGACATGACAGATTTCAATATTAGTCCAGCCCTTTCAGGTTCCATCCGACATCACAACTGAAAGGGACATTCAATGCTTACGTTGACCTTTGGAGTGTAACACACAGACCACTAGACTATCCTGTTGAAAAACGCTTTTAAAATATTAAAAGGGTGTGTGTGTTCAAGGAAACAATTCTGCAGGCATCGCCATTTTTTTTCTCCCCGAGCGCAGCTGAAGTTTTACATTCAGTGTCAGCCGCTACATGCTTTTGAATGATAGATTTGCCCTCAAAAGTCAATAACCATTGACCGGAACACACCTAGGCCTCCCCGCGTGCCCCAGCGCTTCAAAAAAAAAGCTGAACCCCCAAGTTGAAAAGCTAAGGTGTTACTTTTTATTCGTCCTACATCAAACGGCAGACCCCATCAAACGTCAAACTCTTCAAGCAAAGTGTCATCTGCCTCTGTCCGCTACAGTTTGATGTGTGGTGGTGTAATGATACAAAGGATGTGGTGAGGCCCCTACAAGATATAGTTCTTTGAACCTGCGCGCCACCCCTCTCTCTCTGATATCGCAGCGTGATCCCTCGTAGTGAGCCAAATGAAAACCGACAGGAAACACTGACTTTTCATTCACGCCCAACCTCTATGTCTTTTTCCTACCGCAAACTTACCCTGCTGTGAAATTACACTCCCGGCTTGCCAGTGGCACAGCTCAGAATCAATACTTAAGAGATCGTTATTTTAGTGTTTGCAGATCCTGATGAGCCCCCCCCCCCCCGTTCTGGCTCACGCACCTGCGGGCTGGCAAGGGCGAAACCACTAATACACTTCTGACAGGGTCACACATTAAAAAACAGCTCTCCACTGGCCTACCTGTTTACACAGGAAATCAATCTGTTTGAGCTGGTTACAATTTGCTACACCACTTACTTGCGGGTGGGTGTTATTTTTTTAAACCGAAAAAGTGGACACAATCTTCTCTAGTTTCACGGCAGGGTTTGGCAGTCCGGGGGTGAGGCGCCGAGGCGGGGTGCTTCGCACGGGTCCCAGGGACAGTAACCGGCCTCACGTCTAATTTGCCGCCGGTCTACCTCGCGGAGAGGGCTAGTGTTGATTTTGGCACCGTCCCTGCCAACAAATCCTGCCTTTTTTTCCCCTCCAGGCGCGTTGGCTCAGAGGCTCACTGGAGAACTTGGAGGGATGAAGAAGGAAATGGAAGAAAAAAAACGAGGAGGGAAAAAAAACAGCCCCGGGGCTGGAGACAGATATTGTATGCATGTGCACTCAAGCACAAGGTTTGTGGCCAGCTGCTTAAGAATTTTTCTGGGGAGTCAAGATTATCAACAGACTCAATAGAGTGAGAGAGAGTGAGAAAGAGAGAGAGGGGCTTGTGTGCTTTTGCCAGTGCAACTCAATTCTACTGGGGTAACAGAGAGACACTGTCAGCTCTGTGTATGTCTGTGTTTATGATCAGGCTCAGCTAATTTTCTCAACTGCGACTGCTAAGAAAGCCTTGCCTCGTTATTCGACGTGCACATAATCGTTCATGTCAAAGAACATCCTGGTTGTCACGGGTTTATGTGGGGTTCTATGGTATCTAGGTGAGCTAATTCGCTTCAATCTGGTAAATCGATTTACATTTTCGTTTACATTTACATTTAGAAGATTTACAATAACTACAATTTGTCAACAGCTAAATAGGTCCTTCACCACTCATCGTAAGTAAACACATTCTGTTAAAATAATGACCTTAGCAGTCATCAGGGCTAACTAGTTACCAAAGCATCATACCGTTCCAGACCATTAAGTAGTTGTAAGTAGTAGTTCAAAATGAGTTTCTAAATGCAGAAAGGATTCCCCCCCCCCCACAATTTTCATGATTTTCTCCAGAAAATACATGTCTGAACATTACCATTTTTATTTCGCTCAGAAATCATAAAATATTTAACGTTTCCATTAGGAGTATTAAGTGCTTTTTTCATTCATGCGATGCAGCATTTTCTGCTTCTCCACCTGGAAATAGACCAGGAGAGGCGCGACGCGAGGTCACAGCTCTGTATTTGTGTTGCTATGACTGTGAGAGACTGAAAGACCGAGTCCAAGCCTTAGAAGCACCTTCTGAACAGTTCCACAATGCTGCGTTCGGGGAAACTGGAGACCGTGGCGAAAGATAGCCTGTATTTCACTGATAGCAAACTCACCCAAACAGTCACACTGGGGCGGTTTGTGAGGGGCGGGCTGTGGGCACCTCAGAGCCAAATGTAGAGCCAAATAATACCCTTTCCCCGGGGCTCTCTTTCACAGACCGGCACAGGGGTCTCGATGGCAGCGCCATGCAAAGCCTGTTAGCAAAGCCAGTTAGCTACCTAGTTACACACTGCAGTTACATTTCAAAACTTGAACCAACTGCTCCTCCCTTTTCAAAACGCCGTATGGGGTAGAATAACACATTCCAAATGTCTCAATTGAAGCCTTGCTTAGTCAATGGTGTTTGTTCTGGCCTTATTGAGGACGGGAAGCCCATTCAAGCCATGTTTTCAAGGTTTTTGTCAGATAGGAATTTAGATTGGAGTCTTACGTGACCTTTTCCAGGGGTGAGTTGCTGGATGTGGTCCAGCTTTTGTTGCCACACCTGGGTGATGAGGCCCTGTCAGAGGAACTAGCTCTAGTTTCAGTTTGTGTCCTGGGCAACAGTGTCCTGGAAGTTTCCCCTCCCCCAAACATAGAGTAAACAGTTGTTGTTTAGGTACGTTTTTCAGGTGGAAAAAAAGCATTGGATACACCTTTTCTGTGACGACTAGGGATTTAACTGCTGTGATGTCAGTCCATCAGAGGGACACCGGCTATCAATTTAGAGTCTCTAATTAGCATAATTGACATTTATTTCAAGATGCAAGGAAACAGAAAGAACAGGTAACACTGCCAATGTTGCCCTATTATCTGTTGTGTACAGACAGGCTTTGGACTTTTGTAATACTTTCTGACAGCGTATTGTAAAAGCAGCATAGCAGAATAATTCATTTCAGGCCTCACAAGCTAAATCCTAGCGTGAGACAACATTGTTATGGATGTCTGGACATCCATTCAGCCTCAAATTGATATCTTCGTCAAACGGTGTCCTAAAATACTGTAGGACACACCTAAAACTAAATCAAACAGTCTACACACTCAATTAATGGAGGGAAATCACTACTTGCATTGCACGATATAGTCTAGCCTTTTCTAGTTTAGCAGGCAAACAACAAGGTTCCAAACAGAAATAAGGAACGTTTAAAACTTGGAAAGTAATAAGCAGATCTAATCTTAAGCATAAGTGTCAATATAACAGCAGACATTATCTGCATAAGCAAACAGCTCAATGAGAAGGTCGCTCACAACCACTAAGTGTTGTATCCCTAGGAAATCTGGGAAATCTGAAAATAACCCCAGAAGCTCCCGTTGTTATTGTAAGGATCGAAATGGATGATGCAGAAACCATTGGAAAGCCGCTGTGGGATGGGATTGGACCAGACTTTGTTTGGATGAATGCGCTTTGCGATTACGTGGTTTGCCAAAGTACAGCCGTCCGTATTTTCTTGTTCAAACATTGGTGCTGTTTTTCTTTGGAATAAAAAAAGAGAGGGCAAACCAAACTCACCCGCCACATGTTGAAAACATCCACCTTGTGGCAGTGAAATAGTGGCCGGTGTTGTGGCGTTTTTGCACGTGTAAGAGAGGAAATCAGTGAAGGACTAAAACCCCAGCGCAAACAAGGATCACACAATAAACTTTTGTTCAAATTAACGCAACCACTAAATGACATGCAACAAAATACTCAAAAAAAACAACAACTTTTGTTTACGCTAGCTTTTGCGCGTGCCTCAGCAAAAGCCACTGTGTAACTGCACCCTTCTGCTTCACAATATGGTCTCTTTTTGAATTTGGTGGTCATTATTAAAACACACACCCCATGGCAGCAGATGGAAACGTGCCTTCAAAGCCCTCCTTCTATCACCTTTCACTAAACAATGATAATGAAGCCGACTGGCCAGGCCTGCTCATGATGTGGGGGGGTGGTCACCCGGGTCAAGTTCTTTACATTGCATTCCCGTCGCACTCCCCTCGCACACCTGCCACCTGCTTTTCTGTCTTTGGAGTAGAAGGAGACGGGGAAAACAAAACAAAATGGAGATAAAACGCTGATGGTAGTTTTTCCTGCTATCTTTTTTTTTGGGGGGGGGGGGGCGCGGAAGTCACAGGCATTGAAGCAAAGCCACTCGCCTTTCAAGATCTCTTCCTGGTTAGTCTTCGCTGCCGAGGAGTCTCCCCGCGGGCCTCCGCTGATTAATCAAAGTACGCCATCATCAAACAAGGACGGCTCACGTGACTCGGCTTGTCATGTCTAGGTTTCGCCGCACTCCCGCGCCGGTAACTGAAGGCCAATTGTCTGTGCCATTTGTAAATATGGGATTCACCGCAGCAAGAAAATCCTTATTTTTTTTCCTGTTGTACTGTACCTGTGACTCAGTCACCCGTTGACAAAACAAGGATTTCAAAGACTCCCGTGTACCTGCACAGTCGCACCCTCGCCCACTTCTTAGTAGTTAAGCCGCTTGGTTCATTAACAAGAAGCCACGCTGGGTCCGACCGCCACCGGAGTACCTAAAAACCACACGAGAGGTTGAGTTTTGTTTAGCAGGCCGCTCACCAGAGAGAGTTTCCTACTGTGTTCCATGTAGCCTCCGCTAGTGGCTGTTTGGTTTTGCGGATGATTACAGTGACATTAGAACATCGGTTTTGGGTTTTAAAAATAACTTGTCTGTGGTAGGTACTTGGAGACATTTTCCTGTAATTTAGTCGAGAGCTCACACAATATCCCCTCCAGCGCCTGTCAGAGAGGGGGGGAGAGAGAGAGAGAGAGAGAGGGATAGACAGAGAGACAGAGGAAGAGAGAGAGAGAGTGTGTGGACGCCCTGTGCTTCTGCAGCGAGGTGTGTGGTCAAGGCGTTCTGTCTGAGCCAGTACCAGCACTATACCCTGATGCTAGCCAGCCACCGAGGCCAGCAGAACTGGAACACACTTTTTTGTGTATGTGTGTGTGTGTGTGTATGTCTGTGTATGTCACACAGACACACACACACACACTGAAGGTATTTAGAAAGCAGATAAAGGTGGCTTCAAAGGTTAGATTAGTTGTGTTTTGTATTTTGCTTGTATGTTTGTGCAAAGCCCACTTTTAATATATATTAGTATTAAGTTTAATTTATATTAAGTATAGTGTAGTACGTTTTGTAATGTCCTTTAATGTGAAGCACATTGACGTTACTATGCTGTAACGTAAACATGACTCTATAGCTTTAAAATGTGATTTATATCCGTAATGAGAAAATTGTGTATTTAGAAATATTGTCATTTTGACTCACTTTGACTCTCTTGACTTGACTCACACTCATAATTTTGTTCCAAAATATATACACTTAAAACCACAGTCTTTATATAAGCAACAGTATTTCAAAACAGTATATTATCCTGACTGTGTGATATTGGTGATTTTGGTGAGTTTCAGAATCTGTTTGTTTCCTGTACTGGAAGTCGTGACTGGACACAGTAGGAGGTCGTCAAATTGAGGGCAGCTGAATTACATGTAAGGGGATCTTTCTCCCTCTCTCTCCCTCTCTCTCTCCAACTTTTTATTTCACTCTGCACAACTCGATAAGAACATTAAACTGTGGGGACCAGGGCAAAGAAAGAATCTGGGTGGTCAAGATGTCAGGGTCCAGACTTGGTCACAACATCAGGGAGTCAATACATCAGTGTTGGACACCGAGGCTGGAAAAAAAAATGCCTGGAAAAACACGGGCTCCTGTGAATTGTATGAGCTCCCCTGTAGCTGAATTATAGATCAGCTCCAGTGTGTTTGCCTGGCTGATTGACAGGCAGGGTAGGTACATCTTCAGAACCCGTGCCCCCGTCATGAAAGCGGAGCGCGTACCTTGCAAGAGCTCTGCAACTCTCAGCATCTATGTTTCTGACTCCAAGGCAGCAATAAGTAACGAAATCTTCTTATTTGGCCATCATGTAGTAATAACCCAATTCCCTTATGAACAACAGCACTCATGGGCAAATGTCCTGTATGCCTTCGACAGGTATAACTGCCATTATCTGCTTTTTTCTTTGCTGGAGCGCAGCATCTCAAAACAAAATAAATATAGGTACAAATACCGTGACACACTTCATAGGAACGGCTTTTTCAGTAAAGGACATATTTTTAAGTCATAACTGAGAAATTAGGGTAGGTTTTCATGTAAAATGTAGAAGAGACATATTTGAATGCTAAATCCCCCAAAACACCATACAACGTCAATCACTCTATAAAATGCAGAAGGGAATTATTTGAAGTTATCTAAAATTCTTCTAAGATTCGTCTATGTAAGATTTTTGGATAAAATGGTAAAACAATCTATATAACACCATTCTGGACATTTTAGATCATTTACATAGGATGAGTTGATTCCATTTACAGACATATGCACACTTTGTTAGATGTATCCAACGGTGTGTGGTCGAATGTGTAGACGTGTTTTTTAACAGTTACAGCATGAAGCTTGTCCATCTCTTCTTGTGTTTAGGCTGTAGCGGTATTCAGTTAGTGTTCGGTTATTTCTGTTGGGTCAAACAATAGGAAGCTACTGTCCGTATAACGTCTATAACGTCGACTGAATCCAAGCGGCTGATGTCCGCTGTGACTAAACGCATCGCAGTGGTTCAAGGCTGCCGAATTTAATTTAATCCAATCCTTCTAAATCAGCAAAACCATTCTTCTACTTAATGGAGAGGAAACGGGGACAACTAGTGTCAACTAGTGTTTAACCTTTAATACGTTTCCCAGCGTTAATCTTGGAGGAGCATCTGAGATGTTTAATAGGAAAAGAGCATTAGAAATCAGTTATTTCTAAAACCCTGCCATATACAGTACCTTTCCCTTTAAAAAGAGACTCAATACCACACTTTTCCCTGCAGTAACTCTGAGGCCCATGGCTGCACCTAATCCACAAATTATATAACGCACGGGCCATTTCCCTATGTAATTCTGCACAAAACAAAAGGACAATTATTTGAGGGGAGCAGTTTTTCTGCACAGTACTGGCAGGGGCATGATAGCTGGCCTCTCTCTCTCTCTCTCTCTCTATCTCTCTCTCTCTCTCACGCTGTCCCTGTCTCAACCACCATGAAATGAAAATTTGCATTCGCTTAGTGGCCGTCGAACTCTGCGGTAGACAGCTGTATTTTTAATGAGAGTGGGGAGATTTAATTACTTGTGTTTTAGCGGGCAGGACTTCTTCTGTTGCTTCAAGTGACGGGGGAATATCCAGGGCCGGGAGGAGACGGCAGGTGATATCTCCTTTCCCCACCATCACCAGCAGTTAGCCCGGACCTTTAGTATGAGCCTGGTTTGAAAGACACATTAATACTCAACACACACACACACACACACACACACACACACACACACACCAACCAAACGTTTACTGGCAGGACATCCATAAAACCAAATTGTTGAGGCGATTATCATCATCTTAGCTTTAGAGTTAGATGAATCCTTTGGCAGAGGATTTAATTAATCTAACTGGTATCTGATATCAATCACTTGGCGGTTTACTTATCACAATGGAGAATAGAGGGAGACAGTGTGGTTTCTTAGAGTTATTTCAAGTTCTATTTAAAATACACTAGATCGCCATGGCAATTGGAATATTCACAGAGCTGAAAGCCTGATCTACTTCGTCTCAGCCGCACAGAAAATGATAGTGAAGCAGAGGTCAAAGATGGAGCTGTCCTTTTACTTCTGCTTGTGGCAACACTAGAAGATCATATCAAAAAGTTAGCAAAATATGAGAAAAATATCAATTAATCAAATGAAGGTTAATATATTTATTTATTTGGCCAATTCTATGCACGCATTGTACATTAGAACTGGGCAAAAATATTATATCTGGTGACGGCATATTGACTGTATTTTCACAGTATATTGCACCATGAAAAGTTTTCCCAAAGCAAAGTTGTTCTTGAGTCAGACTCAAGTCATCCATCACGTCTTAACAGTGAGCTTAAAACATACACACATACACACACACAAACACACACACACAGGGAATGTGTGTGTAGAAAAAGAAAGGCACGTTTAAATTACTGTGTTGTCCACAAAAATACACATCTTTGTTCCTTACTGGTTGTGAATGATATAAATCTGCCAAAACAGACAATACCACCTACAAAAAGCATCAATGCACCCAGAGCATTGCAAAAGAATATATTTAAGATGAAAGAATACATTTAACGTATACACTTAATAGCACTACATCAACGCCTCATGTTTAATTAGAAAAACCTAGCATGGGATCGCTGAAGAGATTGCACCGACCAGCGGCACAATGGTACCCTGGAAACACCACCGGCGTGGAACTCTTGGTGCTGAATTATTGTAATTCAGACATCCATTATTTATTCATTCGCTGGGTCTGGTAGTTCATAATTTAGGTTCCAGAATGTAAAAATTAATCTATGTTGCAATTAAGGGGGGGGGGGGCGTTCAGTCAGCAAAACAGCCGAAGTTCACCCCCAGCTAGGGTTTATAATATTCAATATTCGTATAATTCACTGCTGGATATCATTATAGGTCCTCACTGCACTGTAACTTTGAGTCAAACATGAGAATAGTTGGAGGCAGTGTGTTCCTTGGGGTTTAGGGTAAATTAAAGTTTTAGAAATTGCTTCGTGCCAATCAACGTGCGAGAGAGGGAAGGGGAGGACGGAAAATAGGCGAAATAAGGGGGAGATGCGGGAAGGGAAAAATAATGAGGGCAAGAGTGCAGTGAGGATAAACCGCCACGGTGATGGGAATGACATTGAGTGAACGAACGAGTAGGAGGAAGGGGAGAGAAGGAGGAAGGGGAGAGAAGGAGGAGAGAGAGAGAGAGAGAGAGAGAGAGAGACAGACAGAGAGGGGGGAACCGTTTGCGACTTTTTAGCAGGCACTCCAATGAACGAACCACCAAAGCTCATTCGAGTTCCTCTCCAGCTCAGACTCCCCCCAGCAGCCTGTGTCTCTCTGCATACTGCCAATCCTCTGCTATCTCTCTCTCTGCCCCATCATTCCCACCAGCCCCTTATTTATTCTCCATCCCGACGTATTTTACGTCCGCTGCTGCAACATGCTCCCTTCTCCTGCTGTTTGGATTGGGGCAGACTTGAACCACCTCTTTCCTCCCCAACCCCCCCCACCCCAGCCAGCTATGAATCATGGGGGTTGGGGGGGCAGGGACCCAGAATGTAGGGGCTGTCAGGGGCTCCTGCAACTCCCAGCTCGACCATCACAAGTGGCTGACACCTCTATTTACATAAGACCAGAAGGCAGCACCGAGCAGCAGCCAAGTCTAAGTTACACACACACACACACACAAGTGGCAATAGAAAAAACAACTACAGTAACTACGGCCAGGCAGGCGATGGAGTCGGGGAACTCTCAGGGAAGAGCGGGGGGCCTTGCTCCGACCGGCATGGGGATGCACAGTCAATAGGTTTTATAGCCCGGGGATTCAGAGCTATTTGCTTTGTGGAGGTCACGGCACTGAGTTTTTCCACATGAGCGCGGCGGTGGTGTGTGGAACACTGGGGGGACCACAGTGGGGGTGGGGGGTTAGACCTCTATATCCGCCCCAGCCGTGCGTCTCTCACCGCCACATACCCAGGGAGAGCTGAGTGAGATATAGCGCTGCTGATGGATGCAGGGGCGTCACATTAAGGCTAATGGGGTTCCCTGACCTTTCATCTGGAGAGATCCTTCAGCCGCTCGGGCTACAACAACATGACTCCAGACAGATTTATATTTTTTAAACGGAAGATTTATAGCCACATATATATGTTTATGGTATATCTGAGTACACTTTTTTTTATTGCAGCAATGTGGGGGCAGAGTTATATTTGTATTTAATGCCAAGCTCATGCAACAACCGTATAGCTTAAAGCAGCTCCTTATTATCCACCAGGTTTTTTTTCTTCCATTCCATACAGTGTTTCTGCAGGTGTGCTGTTGCCTATTTATGGTGAGCAGCTGAAGGGGCTAAGATGGAGAGTGCATGCTATCTTCCTTTGGACTGACAGCTGGGGAGCGGTGTTTATGAAATAAACATGGGCCTGATGCAATTCTCAGAACCCCGTCTCTGTTGTGGCCTTAGAGGGACCCCCAACCTCCCCTTACCTCTGTCTGCCTCTCCATATCATACAACACATACACACACACACACATGACTGACAGAAAGGCATGCAACACACATGAACACACATGCTAGCGAGCATGTGTCCATTTCCCAGAGTTGTGGATGCAAAGGTGCCTTTAGGTCCTAATGGGGTCAAACTGGCTGTAAATCAATGCTAAACCATCCTCCCCTGAGCCTGCTGTTCCCTGTTAAAGTCTTTGTCTCACTGCAAGAAGCAGGGTTAGCCAACACGGTAACTGAAACGATATTTTAAGAAATAAAAACGGCATTCTTCATGTCACATAGAAAGCACAGGGCTGTATTGTCTTAAGTCTTGTCTTGTTCTGTGTAATGTGTGCCACGTTCCACTAGGGGCATGGAGTGTCCTGTCCTGTTGTGAATAATGATTTGTAATGTAAATGTGTCTCTTACAGCTTGCTGGCTAGTGGCATGCCATGCCATAGCTTATTTAACGCATGTATTTTCTTATGCATTTGCTTAGTTATGTATCTTTATCCTTTAAAAGCCTACTTGAACCATTGTCAAAATTGCAACATTTTGGATGACAGCATTCCACCAATAATCCGTTGCAAGGATTATTGCAAGGATCTTTCCACGCATCATAATTCATGTAGCACACATTGCGAAGAAGAAGACATGAAACTACCCAGTACATGCCCCCTAGTGGAAAGTGGCACACATTACACGTGACAAGACAGTAAATTATCAAGGACAAGACAGAAACATGATACAACTGGTTCTATGTGCCTTCCAGTGGAAATAAATGAACTAGTGTAAAAATGTGACAGCATACAAATGCATATTCATTACATATTCTGTACATTTGTGTGTGTGTGTTCTGTACATTTGTGTGTGTGTGTGTGTGTGTGTTCACACACACACACACACACATAAGAGCAAAAATGTATACTCGCTTAGGCAAACTCCACTCACATTATGAAGTTCAGCTCTCTTTCTACATTAATATTTTACGAACTGTGAATATACAGATCTTCTCCAGCGGTCTTAAAATGTTTTGGACGTCCAGACATGTAGCTTGCAATACTCAAGGGGTAGCCCCATGCATATTTCTGCTATTACGCCTTAGACTACACCCTGCAAGGTCAAAACATAGAAGTGGAATGTTTATGTTTACCAGGTTATGCTATCGATCCCCTTTGTCCACATTGATTCCAAGTCAAGACGTGTTAATAAACGATGCTGTTCAGACACCTAGCATGTTGCTCGCGCTTGACTCAAAGTGATGGTGAAGGGCTAACGGTGGCGCTGAATCTTTCACTAGCCACCATTAACATTGTGGAAAGTCAATATTTGGCCCAAAGAGAGAGCATGCTGAATTAAATATCTGACAAAAAGACATTTATTCAGCATTCAGAATTGAAGGATATCTGGGTGTAAAATGTAAATAAAAATTGTGCTTTCTTCAAAAGGTGATACAGTATTTGACCATACCTCATTAAGTATGAACTACAGTATATAGCAACTTATTGTTTAACAGTACAGTGAAGAACAGTTATTTTAGTAGAACATAAACAGGAAGACGTTTCGCCATTACATTGCCACACACACCACATTACTCATTACAAATAAATTGGTATTGAGTGAGCAAATCCCTTTAATATGCAGCTAACGCCCAACAGAGCAAGACCAAAAACATCCCAAACGAGATGAACTCGGGGCTCGGCGCTTCACAAGCTTCCAGAACTCTGAATAATGTTCCTGTGCAGCTCAAATGGTTGCTAAGAATAACAGCCCCCCCGGTTACCGTGGAGCCCTGGCCTCTGTGTGCCGTTACTCCCACCAACGACCGGAAAGCCCGGTCACTTGTTGAAGTAACAGCTCCCAGGACAGGAGGTTCCTATAGAGGACTGTGAAAAAGGAAAAGACACAGGTTGGTTGTTTGCCCGTGCTGCGATAAAGACCAGTACTAAACATCCTGTCTGAGAGTTCACGGTTTGTGCGTGTGTGTGTGAGATTAACTGGTAGTAGGGGGTTCTTACAATATAATGACAGAGCTGAGATGGAACCTTGCTCAGCTCAGACCTTTTTTCCCCAAGTGAAAGTTAGTTGGCGAGTGACTCCAGTGAGCATTCACTTCCATTAAGCCAGCCACATATGCTGTGGTTTGGCTGTACACAAGGCCTCTTTTTGATTTTAGTAGTTGCAGTGAGCCAGAAATTAGTAAAAGCTTTAGACGTTTGTTGATAAGATATGATATAGATGATTGATATATATTGTGTTCATTGTTTTTCATTATATCTACGAACGTGCAGTCTCTGACCAACTGTCTGACCAACTGTCTTCCTACCTGTCTTCCTACCTGTCTTCCTACCTGTCTTCCTACCTGTCTTCCTACCTGTCTTCCTACCCTACCTTCCACAACACAACCTCCTGGACCCTCACCAATCTGGGTTCAAGGCTGCTCACTCCACTGAAACCGCTCTTCTCATGGTGACAGAAGCCCTGCATGCCGCAAAAGCCTCCTCCTCTCCTCAGTGCTCATTCTCTCAGACCTATCTGCAGCATTTGACACGGTAAACCACCAGGTCCTTCTATCGACCCTCACTGAATTGGGCATTACAAACTCGGCGCTCTCCAGGTTTGAGTCCTATCTGACAGATGGCTCCTATCGAGTCCTCTGGAATGGAAACCTGTCCAAACCCTGCCTGCTCACCACTGGGGTTCCACAAGGATCTGTGCTGGGACCCTTACTCTTCTCACTGTACACTAGATTTCTTGGCTCTGTAATCTCTTCTCACGGATTCTCCTACCACTGCTATGCCGATGACACCCAACTCTACCTCTCATTCCCCCCCATCTGACATCTGACACGCAATGTCTAATTGCCTCGCTGACATCAGTGCTTGGATGTCTTCGCATAACCTCAAGCTCAACCTTGAAAAGACAGAGCTAGTCTACCTCCCGGCAAAGAACTTCCCCCAAATGGACATGTCCATTACCCTTGAGAACACCTCAGTGTCCTCTTGTCCAATTGCAAGGAGCTTCGGAGTTGTCTTGGACAGTCAACTGTCCTGCGCATCCAACAATGCCGCAACGACCCGAACCTGCAGATTGGCCCTCTACAACATCAGCAGGATAAGGCCTTTCCTCACAAACGAAGCGGCACTGCTCCTAGTCAGAGCTTTAGTAATCTCACGTCTAGACTACTGCAACTCTCTACTCGCCGGGTTACCAGTTTCTGCTACCAGACCCTTACAACAAATCCAAAAGCAGCAGCCCGTCTTGTATTCAACCAACCAGTTCTCTAACGTAATCCCCCTCTTCCGAGACCTTCAGTGTCTCCCCTTCTCAGCCCGCATCCGATTCAAGACATTAGTGTTGGCCTACAAGGCAGCAAAAGGAACCGCTGCCTCTACCTCCAAGTAATGGTAAGATTCCAAGCCCCAGCCAGAGCAGTAAGATCTACCACCTCAGCTGGCAGGCTGGCACCTTCGTCGCTACGAGCTGCGTGTAAGAGGCCCAGTCCAGACTCTGTCCTGGCACCGCAATGGTGGAATGACCTTCCTACAGCGGTCAGAACAGCAGAATCACTGGCAATCTTCCGCAAGACCCACCTCTTCAAAATCCATCTCGGTACCTCGGCCACCAATCTTTCTACCTCATAGCACTAATCCTACTAACTATCCTTATTCTATCCTCCTTTCCTCCCTTTAAAAAAAATATAAAAATGATTTCTACTCTGTTAGATCAGCTCTAAGAATAGTAAGCACTTTACAGTTAAGCAATTATTGACTGTTTGAAAACTTTTTTCGATTTTTGTAATAACCAGTTTAACTGACAAATGTACTAATTGTAAGTCGCTTTGGATAAAAGCGTCTGCTAAATGCTGTAAATGTAAAATGTAAATGATTTGAATCTCATGTGGTTTAAAACATTTAAGATTGTCGTGTTTGTGACCAAAAACATGGAATCAGTTTAAGAAGCAAACCAAACAGACACGGCTGTGTTTACTTCCTTCAAACCTGCCAAAGACTAACTTAAAATCAAGTAAACTCAGCTGTAAACGATCAGTATGTGATCATGTGTTTTTGTATAGGCTACATGCCACAATATAATGTATATTCTTTCATGTATATTTGTATATTTTTGCGTTTAAAACATTGCTTAGTGGACCTTTAATAACTTTTAGCAGGTGGCCTCTTGTACATAAATCCGCCCAATCAGTAACACAGTTACCACCCTATTCTGTGAATGAATCGTTACTCCACCTTTGGTCCATTTTCCCTGCCAGCAGCAGCAACTTGCTTTCTTTTTCAGCGAACACTTGGCAAAGATTTCCCTGGTTCCAACCCTTGTGTAACTGACTGACATGCTGTGACTACATTCCTCGTCAAATGTCCCCTCTTGAGCAATATCTCATGTTGGCACTGTGCAGAGTCATCTACGATGCTGTTGTGACTCACCTCTATAACAACTGTCCACAGTATTCTTCCCCCATGCTGTGGTTAATTGGTTTGGCGCGCTCCCTTAGTTATCTATTTGCTAAGGGGAAGGCTGTGTGGTTTATCTTCATGGAGAGCCATGTCTGTGTGCTTCCTATGACGAAACAGAAAGCCAGTCCAAACCAAATACGCAGTGAGTGCTTTTAAATCTATTGTGGATCTATTGTCTGTGGGGCAGGAGACCACACTGTTTTGGCCACTGTGTCTGTGACAGCATGTGTCACAGGAGTGTAGTTATAGCTCAGACTGAAGGCCGAGCGACAGGGTGGCTGGTCTTTAGCATCTACACAGCTGCAGGTACTAATCTGCAGGTTATATAGAGTGGGGGCTAACTATTGTATCTCTATCAGGGATGCAGGGCTGGCAGATACACACGGACACACAGGGTCAAAGCGTTGCTTTCAGTTTGAAGGGCCTTATATCTGGCACTTTGTGTTGAAACTGGGATTGTTCAGGATCTGAAACACACCTGAGTTCCACAGCCTTCTGTCCATCTCTCTATGAGCAAAAATAACGACGTTTTTTTCCGCAGCAGAAAAGCCTTTGTGAATTTCTCTTGAGCGATTACACTGTATCGCCATTAAATAAAAAGTAATTAATAAATTGTAAAAAAAAAATATATATATATATATATATATACCACATTCATATTCCCTCACATATGAAGCCATATTTATGTATTAATGTATTTATTAAAGTTGGGCCGGGGCCAATTAAAAGAGGTTGTGGTGGAGGTGTGCAGGTTCGATCATGGCTCAGAGGCCCTTAATGCTGGGGGACACGGGGAGGTTTCACCCTGGCCCCAATCCAATTACCCTCCCTCCAAACTTCTTACTGTAAAATTTCCATATTTCTCCCAGAGGCCCAATGAGCAGTGCAAAGCAACATTTTTTGGCAGGACCGAAAGAAACATCATGAGGGACTCTCCCTTTAAGAAAACCTGAGGGGGCAAAGTAGTAAATTTCAGCTACTTCCAAGATCTGAGGAAAGTGAATACAGCGGCAATATAGCCTGGATGCTTATTAAGCCAAGTCTTTTGTAATAAGAGAGAGGCTTGTTCTGCAGCAGGCAGACTTGCCAAGAAAGGGTTATTTTAGTGAGGCTGCAATGGCCAACCTTGCCTTGATGAGAGAGGATTACTCACTACCTGAAACATGATGTGTACAAGCTGGGTAAGGCTATATTGTCAGACGTTTGATCCCTGTGCCTCTGCCCTATCCCATAAAGCTTTTATAAACGCTTTAATTTGACAATACATTGTTTAATTTATGGTTGATTTCCACTTTAAACTAACAATGACGTTATCGGTGCCATGAACTGGAAATGTTTACACTTGAAAACGTTAACTGGGAATTTTCATCTTATAGAGGTTTCCTGTGTTGTCTAACTGTTAAAAGTTTTACTGTTCAATAAATACTAATTAGGCTGAGCAAAACCCGGTGCTGTTTGCTGTACCTGTCAGAGTAACATGAATAATATAAAAGTCACCTATGTGTGTATCTTGCCAGCCTTCCAAAGTAAACAATTCCATTTATTAGTAATGGTTTTTCGTCTTTTCGTCTTTTCCATAGGTTCGGTGCTGACAGTGATGTAATCCCTGGGCATTACTGAAAGCCATGTCATAAAAAAAGGTGGATTTTAGGGGGGACTAAAATTGTGCCTGTTCATTCTGGAACAATTTAGTGGCCAGGCAACAGTAGCTTCCATGACATTTGATTTGAAACCATTCGGGTTTTAGCACAATGGCTGCCTATGTGCATTTGGGATGATGATTTCGGGCAGCGAGCTAGCTTCCAACGCTATTGCTAATGGATTTCCATTTGAAGCCCTTTCCAGTCGTTGTATTTGTAATGCCAATTTGGTGATGTGGAGCTGTGACTAATTAAATCAGCTTTAAAAAAATAAGCTTTTACTGTTTGGTTTTAAGAGTCACTAATGTGTCTTTTTAGTCCCCCTAGACTGGATGCGTTTGGTCGGGGTGGGTGGTGGTGATGGTGGGGGTGGGGTTGACAACGAAAGCGAGCCCAGGAGACGGGGCTGGGGTTGGGGTGGTGGAGGATTATGGTTGGCACCGGTTGTCTCTGGCCCGGGGGCTTTCTGGGAGGCTGCTGAGAGCTTGGCTCAGGTAGAATGAAGTCATCACACACAGTCATGTGGGAATGGAGAAAGAGGGAACCAGCATGATAGTTTGTCTCCTGGCATCCTTGCTTAATTGTGCAGGCAGTCTCTCTCTCTCTCTCTCTCTCTCTCTCATGTTTGTACACTGGAGATATAAAGTACTGTCTCCAGCAAAACATTTCACAAGCGTTTGCATAATCTACATTTATAAAACTTCTCTATAAATGTTTGTAATATGAACTTATTATGCATTATAATGACATTTTTTAATTTTTTTCTTTTCCCTATGTGACATACAGTACAGTACATTCCAGAACCCCTGCATGCACTGGGTTGAATTAGCAATGTGGTTACACTATACTGTGAGATTCATCTGGGGAACCTGCACCATGATCTGGGCTGTCGACTTCTTATTGATGTCTTTATGATGTATCCCACAGGCGCGCGCGCACGCACACACACATACGGCTATAGCACCAAAGATAATGGAAGCAACACACATTCCATGACCCCAAAGGAAATGTACATTTTTATATTTTTGTGTAATATATATAGAGGGCGAGTTGTATATAATGTCATTTCAGGACCTCTATTATACATACAAAACCACCTAAGGCCAATGAAAAAAGACTCTGCAAAAGACTGACATTTGTATTTCCTCATCTAGTATTCATTTACAGGAAGAGATCGGGTGTTTCCCGTCCAAAGGCACTTTTGGGTGGAAAGTTGAGAATGCATTTATGCCAGCTGTTGTGCTCGCATATAGTTACATGTTGAAATGTAAGGGAAAAAGTGTGAGCGAAGGGGAATATCTACTGAGAAGCTAATTTGCTTGGGCTATTCATGATACAACTGTCTTGCTACTTTCAACAAGTCTTGGGGGGGGGGGGGGGGGGGGGGGGGGGGGGGGGGGGGGGGCGGCCGGCGGGGGGGGGGCGGGGGGGCGGG
>JAOEHI010052073.1:0-13789 GCA_025447815.1 Percopsis transmontana | reverse complement strand
CGATCTTGAGCTCTAATCTAATTTTTTTTTGTTTTTCAATTTAAAAATTTCTTTCTTAGTTTAAAAATTTTTTTGAAAACCCCCCCCCCCACACACACACACACACACACACACACAAGACACCGAAAGAGAAATTAAATCTGGTAGAAATGTTGATTTGGTCTAATTCAAATCGCGATAAGGTCTTGGATGAGACCAAAGTATCGTCAGATGGGAAGCACTGGGAAGCTGGGTGAGAAAAAAGAAAAAGAAGAGACAAATCGTCTGAAACTGTATCTGAGACACACCTGTTCTCTTAGCAGGTCAGCTGGCCCGTGAAAATCAAACCCTTTTCACTGGCAGTGTTAAGAAAATCACACCGCACCTGTAACCCTTCGTAATTAAACCAGCAAGAAAAAAAGGCCGGATTTGCTCTTTTGACCCGCTTGTTTTTTCGCTCCTTTAAGTTTTGCACCACTCTCAACCACTGTTGTTGTTCTTCAAAGGGGATCTGGCCTCCACCGGAGACTTGCCCTTCCGTGGGAAGATTTACAACCAGACATGGCCGCAACCCGATCCACTTTGTATCCATTGACTACAATGTCATGACTCACCGTTTGTACACTGGGATTATCACTCAAGGAAGATGTTTAGGCTATAAAACAATCATACGTGTGCTTCTAATTCATTGTCCTGTTTTTTGTCCCGTGCCCTTTCCTGTCTTGTGTAATGTGTGTCTGAACCACTAGGGGGACACTGTCTTGTCACATCTCAGCCTTATGTACATCACAGAAAGACGCAGGTAATAGTATGAAATCAAATTTACATGGGGACACTAAAGTACACAGCAAAGTGACACAAAATGGTATAGGACAGGACAGGATACGTCACCTACCGTCACAGAACGCAGAGGACCATACCTTAGACACAAATTAGACAGACAAGCACACAAAATAATATAACTCCTTAGAGTTATATTATTTTAGAGCCACCAATCAAGTCCAGCCTGCACTGCAGTATCGGAGTGCTCAAAGCCTAGACCACCATCCAGCCCTGCTAGAAAACTACCCATCCATGATAATGAGTCTTTGTCGATGACAGTATTGAACCGGACCTTGTGTATCGAGGGAGCCGTGGAGACAGGGACTCATCCTATACTGCTGAGCCCCTGTCACCGGCCCTCATTCGGCCCTGGCTGATTAGATCCCATAGAGTGACACGGGTTTGACCTGTATGGATTTCTGTCGGGCCCAGCCACAAAACCCAGTTACACGTGTCTTCTGCCTTTGACAAAACCACCTGGGAATCCTCCAAACCGAGGTGCCGAATGCATAATTCAAGAGGCAGGAGCCAATCAATACTGAAAATAGACACAACAGCAGAGCGAGGAGATGGAAAAAAAAGAAGAGGGGAAAAATAAGTTCTTGCCCATGTCCATCAATAGCTATATGCACTAACTACTAGTGGGGTTATGACTTTACTACATGACAGCAAAATTTTCCAACACGCTGCAATCCTCTTTAGGAGATATTTTCAAGCAGAGAAGTTTGATATTTCAGAATTTAATAGAAGCTCTTACCAGTATGAGTGACATCTGATTTCTGGGTAAGCTGACATTGTGTTTGACATTAATTGTATGAATTTGTAAGGAATATTGGGGAAATAATAACAAAACAAGTCAACGCAACTTACAGTAAAAATTACCTCGCAAGAATTTAAATGTTATTATAAATTATAATCACCGTACATTCATTGTTTATTCCATTAAAAAAAGCACAAAATCAACACAGTGTTGCATGCGGTTTAATTACCATCTTAGTGAATAATACGCTGTTGAAAACATAATGCTGTTTCTCCCAAGCAGCTTGCCACCACTTTTCCAGAGAAAGAGATTGGTGTGTCGTTGAGAAAAGCTTAGCGCTGCACTTTGGATTTCCTCTCCCTTGCTATGACTTTTCTCACAGTTTTCAACTGTCATACTGGCCGTGGGGTAACGGCGGTTGTCTCGCGATTAGGGAACATTCCTCCCCTATTCCCCAAAAACAAACTTGAATGTGATCCAAACCACTCGAGGACAACAGGAAGGAACTAAACAAGCATCTACGGTTACTATAATGAGACATAATCACCCATGTTATTAATTTTGGCAGACAGACCGCAGTCCACACAGCGCACGTACAGCCCTAGCGCTCGTGGGCCACTCTGCTGTGAAACAATGAGGGTTTTATGGCTGAGACTTTAGCTCACAGTTGGCGCTGTGCAGAATGGCTAGGTATGCAGATTATGTGATAGCAGAAAATACTGCAAGATTGATTTGGGATATTTAGTTTTCTTGGTGGAGCGTGTAACATTTTAAGCCTGTAATTGTTTCAAAGTATGTCTGGTGGGCTGGCAAGCAAGTTCAATAGGTGCGAGTTGGACAATTGTGCACTTTTCTGTGTTCATTTACAGTTTCCTTTCTTCCTGTAAGACATTATAGGGTATTATGCTGCATTGGGTCTTCCCGTAGCACAACTTATGACTATTGTAAATCTTAAAAGAGTGCGCTGCTTATCATGCAGTCGAGCTCCGCAAGCGGCCTTGGTTGTTCTGGGATCACCTGAACTAATGCAGCCAGAGCCTCACGGTCCAGACGGAACACACACGAGGGCCAGTGCTTGTCAGTGAGGGATGTTCCCTGACAGCTTGTGGTCTGGGAGGGATTAGGTTTGGGCTAGGTCTGGCTATAACCAAGTGATTCCCCAGTGCGGTAGACATGGAGTGCGGTATAATTTACCACACAAAAATGACCAGTGTGTCGTGTCCCAAGATATTACCGTATAACCGTAAGAGAGACATTTCAAATGCGTCAGTTCCAAAATGCATATTACAGCAGTTCTCACAGCCTTGTAGTATTACTAATATTAATGATAACATTCAGTATGTGTTCCTACAGCTATACTTAGTCATAGCACTCAGTTGTTACTCTTTCCCTGCCAACAAATCATTTCAAACCCAGCCCATGTTAAACAGTCAGCATCTTGCCTCTAAAAGTCCTGAGCTGGCTGAATGTGCTTAAAACAGGAGGAACACCGGGAATATTATTAACGTTTTTTTTTTTTATTGCAGTGCACTTTCTCACCATACACAAACACAGGAATCAAGTCAAAGAAAAATGTGGATGCGATGCAGGGGGCGGGCAGATGTTGTCACTGTACTGGGGTTTCTTGAGGATTTAACGTGTCCCATTGAAACCTCTTACTGCACCTGGGGCTTAAGTAAATTGAATTGCTACCCAACAGAGTTGAATACAATTGTGACCCAATTATGGCGGTATAATGTATTTGTTGCAGGCTGGCATGCTACATCCGCAGCTGTAGTTGACTCTCTCTCAACCCTCTCGCCCGTTTCTTTCTTATGGAGCATTGCCCCCCCTTCTCCTGGCTTTCTGCAGTGATGTTTGATGCCAGGGGGATTCCTCCACACACCCTGGGCACAGATGTGCTCCCAGGTGACATATGGCACTCTGGCTTCATCAGAAACACAGCTCCAGAGTTATCTCAGACAATCCCTGCTCATGCAGACGCCTCCCATTTAGAATTAATTAGTGTAGTTTCTGTCCCCGCTGGAGATTAGCATCTGTAACTTGTTGTGGGTGTTTTCAGTTGATGTTGTTGGTTAGGAGAAATTGTTCTCTTTTCTGTTAGAGGTTTTGATTTGATATCATAGACGTAGCGCGACTATATGAACATCACAGGTGTCAAAATGTCTCATTACGCCATGTCAAGTCAAAGGCTTATTCATATTTATGTCACAGGGCTTCACTCTATAGGCAGCAGCGGGTACAGCGCATTACATATTGAAGGGACACTGACAGACACCGTACCTGAGAAAGTCTAAAACAGTGAAACAATTGCACCGCTCTCCCACTGCTAGACTGCCTTGTCAAACATTTATGGGAGACAGAGAAAACATGGGCAGAGGTGTACGTTTATGACATCACGAGCGTAGGGTTCGGGGGGGTGTGTGAGCTGTCACAGGATACAGGTTAGAGAGGAAAGAAAAGGAAAAACTATCCATTGTGTTGGGAGGAAGGGCTTATCACTGAATTGCCCCTAGGCCCTTTCACATGAGCAACAGCCTGCTGCTTTATTTATGTTTTTACCACCGAATGTGCTCACCTTCTATATCTGTGCACTACTGCAGTTTCACCACCAAAAACCTACAAATCACAGATCTGTCATCCATAATACTTTTAGTATGATGTAAATATTGAAATAACACTAAAGTTATTTACATAATGCAGATGTGCTGCCTATATTTATACAGTAGGCCATGTGCTTATATGTATTATTTTATTAATTTAATGTGAATGCTGGATGTTGTGGTAGTAGTGATGAGAGTTTAAACCAGTTATCGCGATCTAGCGTAAGATTTCAATTTTCAGTAAAACATTAGTGGTAAAACATTATCCATTGTTTATTCAGGTAAATATTGCAATGGTATTAATGTAGCCTTGCTTGATGTCAGATAACGTAAGCCAAATGGGGAGTGATGTTTCTAATAGTGGACTTTACAGTAATAATAGGAAATAATGCACATACTATTTGCATGCCTTAATCCATCATTAGCATAAATTCTGCTGCAAATTAGCAAACGGGGCAAACAGACGGAAAATACAGGGCCCCGTTGGCTTCAATTATTGATACAGTGTCTAATTAAACCATTATCAGGCAAATGGAGCTGGGTATTTGTAGGGCGCACAGAGAAGCACAGGGCTCTGAAAGGCGTAATTGGGATCGGATGGTCAGGGGCCATTCATTAATTGACCCCTGCTGATCTGCGCTTAACAAAACCATCAACAGAGGGGCTGTTAACTGTGCGATATTCACATGCACGAGTGCACCGCGAATGAAGACGGCAGCAGCCCCACCGCCGGCAGGATGAACGTGGGCTTGCTGTGCCCGCTGCGATACCGCCGAACAAGGAACAGAGAGCTCCAAGGCCCGCCAGTTCATCTGTACACTGAAATTCACTCAAACAGAGAGCAATTAATGTCTCCGTGCCAACGGAGGCTGGGGGCCCGGCGAGGCCCGGCAGGGGGGGCCTTGGCCAGACACACGCAGGGTCCAGAGGCCCGCGTTGGCAGATGCCTAGGGATGGGGGAAGGGGGGGGGCAGCTTGTCCCAGTCAGGAACTGGCCCGGTGACGGGGCAGGCAGCCAGTAAGCTGTCCGGCCACCCCATCAACCAGACAAATGGAGCGAGCCTTTCTGAAGAGGCCTCGGCGGGGCCTGCTCAGCAGCCATGTAAGGCCTCGTGTCCACCAAAGCCTTTTTGTTCCTGAGGACAGCATATTTTCTTTCTTTTATTTTGTTTGCAATGGGAGCGCCGCGTATCTTCACTATGCTGAAAACGGCAGCAGCGCGACGAGGCGCTGAGCGTCTATATGGTTTTTTCCGAGACACTTTCAACTGTGGGTAAAACGCAGCGCTCGTCACTGTCACTTTTTACCCAGCCAGTCCAATCACAGCACTCGCGAGATGTTTCCTCGCCCCCACAAAATCTCATGAACCCGTATGGACCGGCGAGTCCGTCCCCTCTCTGCAGTCCCCCCCAGCGGCGTCTCGACTGCAGGGCGCCGGACTGTTGGACTGCTCTTTTACTATCACCAGGGGTTATAACACACTTTGAAAAAGAAAACATTTCCTACCAGCAGGTCTAAGGACAAGTCATGCTGTTAGCCGCCACCCCCCCCTCTGAGTTCAGGACTGGTTTAGCATTGAAAATGTTTCCTTTCCACGTAAAAGGACTCTACTACCTAGTGCTGACCGAATACGACAGAGAGCGACGTGGGAGTTCAGAGGTCACATTTTTTTTGGGTCCCCGGTGAATACAAGTCAGTGCGGTTCAAAACAACGGGGAGCCTTTAGATGATGCACTGGGGATGACTCCATCCTGTAGAAACATTGGACCCATAAGGAAATGTAGATTAATTGTTTGACCTCCTCAGCCTGTACCACTGGAAAGGAACTTCTCTTATGGGGAAATCTGATGATTGAAATAGTACCTTTGTGTTGTTTATGCAAGCAGCGGTTCCTTATGGCAATTCAGCAAATACATATGGCCAGCAATCTTCTAAACCCCACACGAAACATCAAAATGTATAGCCTGTGTCAAATAACTTATTAAATAGTAACACATTTGTTTGTTAATAGACACAGCCTACAATAGTTAGAATCGATGAATTAAAACAAATCTGTAAAAACACAAAACAAAACAGCAAAAAACAAAAAAATCTAAACTAACCTCTACAGATTACTGCTCCTAGCTGCTAGCTACTGCCGTGGCTAATGCTAGACTGTGGGAAATGACTTGTAGGTGTCAGTATATTGTAGCTACAGTATAAAAACTGCTGTTTTTGGACGGAGAACGCTTTAACCTATCCATCATGAAATAAACAATGTATTTATGAACTAATGTTGGGTATATAAGATTATATGGGCCTAGTAGATAAAATTATGATTAGGAATTTCTATTAGCTGACTTTTCTAGGTGTAGACTTTTTTGTGCGAGTGAATATCACAAACAAACAGGAATATATGTTGAAGCTTCACTTTGAATCTTGTGAACCGTGGCCTTTAAATATGCACGCTAATTCGGGGCTAATTTCTTCGGTCAGCACGTGGATCTCTTTCACGGTCGTTATCGGCGGTGTAACCGGATTCAGGCGTGTAATGATCTGGTTACCGTGACATTTTGCAGAGAGAGACGAGTGTGACCACAGGGTGGAATGCTCCTCTACGACTCAAATATAGATTCTAATGTGAGTGAAGTCTCTCTCTCTCTCTCTCTCTCTCTCTCTCTCTCTCTCTGCGTGCGAGGACTGGAACCGCCGCTGCCAAGGAAAAGATTTAGGTTAGCTTCTTAAAGAGAAAACTAGCCAGAGGATTCGAGGGAAAGATTGAATTTCAGGGAACCATTCACAAAGTGAAAAAGAAAGTCATAGTGTTTGGCATTGCTGTGTGAATTGGGGTTAAGAATACCGCTATGCGTTTAGCTATCATGATGGGGAATGCGAGAATAAGAGACTTGTTCTTCATTGTCCCAGACTGGCCTTAGTGGGGAGTTCACGTACTGCGTGTCTGGAATCTGGAAAATTGCACAGCAATTCAGCAAGGCAGACGAGGGAATAGCTGTCAACTCCTGGAATGTCCCTGTGAAAATAAACAATTCTTTAGCCTCACTGTGTGTCGTTCCCCCCCTCTCCCTCTCCCTCTCTCTCTCCCTCTCCCTCTCCCAGCCTCTACTTTAACCTTTATTCTCCAGCGTCGGGTCTTTATGTATAAAACAGTTGTGGCTGAGGCCACTGGCGGGAGGGAGGACTCAAGGTTGGAGGCAGTCAATTCTGGCCCTGGGAGTGCCATCTTTCAGCTCCTCAGCAAAAACATGTGTTCAAGGTATGGTTACAGGGGCCCGTCCAAGTCAGCCGCAGATCGTATTAATCACATGTCTTTCATCGTGCCACTAAAAAAAGAGGTCCTCTGTGTTCAGTGCTTAGTGGTTTCAGAGGCGTACGCAGCTTCGCATTCAGGTGTGTGTCTGCCCAGTTCCTCAAGCAAGTTTAGAGGCACGTTCAGAATTGTTCGCGATCAATTTAGACCTGCCCGGCTAATATACAGTAATCACTGCAAATGAGCTGATTGCTGTGCCACTCAGCTAACTCATCCATCTTGACCTACAGAACCATGTGACATGTAAATAAATCTTTCTAGTTTAGAGTAGAGCATTGCGGCCATGCCACAGCCTACATGAGACTATTGTGCTTGTAACCTGACACACAGCATGAAAACGATGTTGTATATTATGTGTGGTTCTTATAGGTAGAATAGCTCATGAAGCTGCTTAGCGATATACATAGTAACTTTTTTTAGTACTATTAGTATGTGAATTGGTATTCCCAAGGCAGGTAAACCAACAGCGTAAATGATTTCTGCCATTGCATCGAACAAAATAATAACAACAAAATATAAAAGGTCTACTAAAAAAGTGACATCCTATTCAGTATTGCAGTATTTAAATATGTAGCCTAAAAGTGGAACTCTTTAATGAGAATTGCACAGATATACACGACAGGAACCTGGTTCACAGCCACAAATAGTTGAAAGCAGCGATTCTGTGAGTTGCGGGAGGGGTTCAAACAATGCTCACATAGTGAGCCGCACAGCAGAGGGACTCTTGACAAAGCCTATCCCTGAGCCTATCCCTATCCCTGGGGCCGGGACAGAGGCGTCTCTCTTTACACCGCGTCGGCACGCATGCCCCTGCATATCAGCAGGGGCATCGACCTATCGAGGGACGCTGCGGTCATTAGGGGAATTCGCTGAGTGAGTTTGTTAGTGGACCTTGAGACAGTGTCAGTTCTAATGTAGCGTTTCAGGAGACTGGCTGGCTATCTGTGATACACTGTAGGCCACCTCGTGTAAATTTAGACCCAAATAACTGTGTGGTGTTTTATATTGGCCTCTATTGGCGTCACCATTGAGGACGAGTTCAACAGAGCAAGGGGGCAAACCCTTTAGAAAAGGGATTGGGGGGATCCACATATCTTATCTATTCAAAGGTTCTGTCCATTCATTCCCCCAAAAGCTATGACACTGTGCTATGCACAGATTTAGTTTTTGTTCCGTAGTTTCCGTTTTATCCATTCTCCAAGGAATTAAACTAAACTTTAATGTCGAGGACATTGTTCCAATAGAATGTATACTGTATGGCTGCCTCAGGTACATCTGACAAATGTAGGTATGTACAACTAAATGTATTGTAAGTTGCTTTGGATAAAAGCATCTAGTAAATGGCTACAATGTAAATGTATTTAACATTAACAAGAATATAGTGACTGTTGTTTATATGTCAGTAAACGAGTCATTAACTTTATGTTTGATTCATCTTGCTGAATGCTGAATATATGATTGATAATTTTTAGTTTGGCTTATTTAAAGCTGTTGACTGAAGCCACTTTGGTCAGGGTGAGCAAAACGTCAGTGAAAGAGCTCTGCAAACACGTACGCTGTTCACCAGCTGATATTCAGCTCTGCAGTCCAAATACACAGGGCCCAAACTAAATATTGCCCTTCGCAATCAACCAGGCACTTGATTATTTTCCTTTCCTTTCCTCAAATGAAGCTCCATTAAATCTAGGAGGGTTATTCCACTTGATTCTATGTTGGGCTCCTCTCACAGCACACACAGGTCAAGAGACCACACATATAGGGCTCTGTGATCAGTAGTGGGGTTACAATTAGAAAATGCATCAAGGGTTCATTTTGACAGACATGTTTCACAATTACTAAAATCTACTGGCATCTTCTGGACCGATAAGTGACTCAGCCCCCCCTGAGTCACTTATTTGTGAATCTTTATTTGTGAATCTTTATTTTCTTTTAATTTAACTTCATTAAATCGTTACTTTGTTATTTGACGAAGTACACCACTTCAGTGGAATGTTTATGTAAAACTATCCTAGCCTAATGTTGGACAGCTCAGTGGTCATGGCTGCCACTGTTGGGACACAGCAAATGTGGCAGTTTATACTGGCCATGGCAAACATAAGCTGGTAAATATTCAGCAGATTTCATCCTCTTTTATTTGGCTACTGAAATGAAAACATAGCCGGTGGAAAATGCAGACGGGAATGCTTTGACTAGCCTCAAGCAGGTCGGATAGATGGGACCTCGGACGTAATTGCATATAATTATGTTTCCATCCGTTTATTTTGACATCAGTTAACGTTTTAGGAAGAATTCAGGTCAGAATGCACTGAAAATCTTTTTGTATTAAAACACTTCTACTTTCCATATGAGGGAATTCAAGGTCAAGTTGACCTTCGCTGTCACGTCCTCAACGTGTCAGGAAACCAGTAATACATTCTGTTTAATGGAGTGACACAAGGCATTGCTGTGGGTTTACCCAGACAGGCTTGATCGTGGTCACTGAGCCAGAAAGCTGGTCCTGAGGCGCACCAGGAGCGCTCCTTTGCTTCCATGCCATAGCCTGACAGCCAGCGTCCCACTGACGGGGACCTAATAAGGCCTGGCTTGGGGTGACCCCAGTGATGCTTGCTGACAGGTACCCCCAACCCCCTCCAAACAAAGCCCTGCTTGGGCCATCAGGCGGCCCCCTGCAAGAATGGGGCCCATCCGTCTCCCCACCATACATTTTACCAGCACACTTAGATATGCTGACATCTGATTGGGCTACTTCCGCATTTTATTTAAAGATTTAGAAAAACGGGCGAGACTTCTTTTTGTATAGTAGTCATTTGGCGTGTCTAATATTTGACGACGTCTTCGTCTGTGACAGATTCATTGGATTTAATTGAGAAGCTAAAGTTTGGGCTTTTCACATGCTTGTTAAACACATCTTTAAATGCATGAGTTCCTTTTTCTAACATGTGCATCTTAGTTAGATAGATAGTTAGTTGTGCACAAAATGACTTCCTGCCCTAAGTATGACCATTTTAGGTTCCGCCTTAGTAGACAAGGGCTTTGCTAAATGCTTTCTGAGTTTGACATTTTATATCCAAGCTATTTGATGGAATACAGCTGTGGTAGCACCCACACAATTTTGCCATCTCCTTTATCCATCTCTAAAACAGCAGTAAGGTACATCTGTACTGTGAAAAAAGGTTTTAGCGATTTTTTCCAGCTTTTCTCTATGTAAACAAAAGTATTTTTCACATGCCAATCCAGGGTCTGGGTGAAGCCTGCATGTTCTCTGACAAGTAACATCTTGACAGAGCCTTTGGCTTTGCTAATGGAGGGTCGACAAAACATTTTCATTGCTTGATAGCATCTGTTTAAAGAACACGAGAGATAGGGAGAGAGATGGAGACAGCGAACCGGGGAGGTGACCAAGTGCTAATGAATGTAAACATTGGTGCAATAAAAGCAACACACCGCGAGGAAACACTGTCCGTGGAGAAGGAAATTCAATCAATTTTTCAAACAGCCCTCGTCTGCCACAATAGTCTAATCAGCCTCATCTAGAAGCAGCGTGAAAACAAGCCTGGTATGAGCTGTGTCAAAGAGAAAACCAGGGAAAGACAGACGGAACGGGGGCTCAAGAGAAGGGTGACCCCCTATAGAGAACATCAAGGAACACTATTTGGTAGGAATGAAAATGAAGGACATCTCTTGCGATGACAATTTGGGTTGTGTTTCACAAAAGCAAAAGGAATGCTGATTCGATTAGGTCCTTGCTGACACCCAATTCTGCTGTAAATGCATTGATTTGTTTGGTTAGTTTGAGCTTCAGTTATTTCCTTTTTATTACCTTTTTTGCAATTTCTTTTACTAAAACTAGCTAGGTGGATACCTGCTCTTTGTAATGCCTGTTGTTTGCTATCGTCACGGCTCATTCTCATAATGTTCATAATCCCAGTATGACATCAGCCTGTGCTTTGCCATAGCCTGTGTGACCTATGCTGACCCTCATTAGTCAGGCCACACAGGCAGCGACTGACCCAGGGGCCGTGTCAACGTGTCCATCTCTTGACGGCTCCCCGCCACATCCGGGCACCGGTCTTTCAACCCTTCCACGCTGACTGCCTGGCTGACTGAGTGTTTGTCTGACTTATTGACTGATCGTCTGACTGTTTGTTTGACTAACCGACTGACGGACTTACTGTTTGTCCCTGAAATAGTTGCACGGCCTCTTACAAAAGACTCTTTCAATACGCTATCAATCTTTAAATATTTAAATATGAGAATGCCTGAATATACAACATATTATATTGTGCATTCTTAATTGCTTTTGAGTTATGGTTTAATTGTATTACATTTATTTCTTGTGAGCAAGATGTTGAGCTGCCTTTTTCTTTTCTCAAAGTTGACACACAGAGAAGATCCTGGTACCTTGAGTCAGAAGCAGATATCCAACACTGCTCAGCTCTGAAATGTTTTTTTGTTCGTGCTGCCTACACCAGACGTGTTAACGGTGGCTGTCGCTACATAAGTGGGCGCGGTGCAGACGCGGTCTCCCGGGGGGATGTCATTTCACATGCCCTCTTGGTAAACACAATATACAAACCCCGGGACCACCTAGTGAGGGAGGTGGGCTGCCCGTATTCCCAAAGCACTTCATTCAGAGTGAAAAAAGTTTGTAGAAAATAAACATGTAGAAGTCCCTATGTGGTCAATATATAAGCACAATAGGAGCAGTGTATACATTAAGGGACATCAGCAAATAAATAGCATTTTGCCTCAGAACAGACATGGGCAACACAATGTAATCTAATGTTAGTGAAGTTTTATTTTAAACTCAAACAGCAAAATGTAACATTTTGCATTCCACTAAACAATAGTAAGTACGAATATAATGAAATTAAAGTGATAATATTCTTCTTTCTTTCTTTCTTTAAATGATATTACCTAAATCTTTAACTGGAGCGTCTTCACAGCTATTGGTACTGTAATTTCATCTGTCAGGTGGTGTTTTGGCTGGAAAAGTAAAAGGCATCCAGCAATAACTCATCCCCTCCCTGGACGTTGTTATGACAGCACTCTGATTAGGTTTGCACTAGCTAGATTTCATATAGCCTGCAAGTTGTAACAGGAGGCTGACGTTTAGTATCTCTGTTCGCTTAAATTGCGAGATTATTCTGCCTGACAGGAAGTGTGGATTACACATAAGATGGGTAAACCAATATGGCCTAAAGTTGTTTGCAACATTACCTCTTCCGATATATGGAATCTTAACAGGTCAACGTGTCATTCTAAAGTCATTTTGAAATATGACCCCATTTTGCGGTACAGATGGATGCAATGTTAGTGTGCAGAACATTGTTTTGACTGAAATAAAATACTGAACGACAAATAAGAATGAGGCAATTGTTTGTATTGCTCTTCTAGCTTTCATTGTCATACAAGCAACAGCTTACATGTTTTCCATCTGGCCAATTTAGACCAAAGTCGTGTAGCAACACCAGTAAGCCCATGTTTGACACACTCTCTAACTCTAAGGAAAAATAATCACAAAGGAAGCATTCAGATTTGCACTCGCAGCCAATGTTTTATTCAGGGGACATCTGTGCCACATGGAATCAGCCTAGAGATTCACAACTCAAATAAGAATTATTCAATTAAACCCTGGAAAATTGACGGACAAATGTTTACCATTTTATATTTTGCATGAACACGAGCCCATCCCCGCAAGAACACATCCACAATCTCGCTGTGCTGCATCACCTCAGCTGCCAATCACAGCATAGACTATGACCTGTTATCTTACCATGGTTTAAAATATTAATACAGGTTAGCCTTGTGAGATGCAAAAGTAGACTGCGGCACTCTCTGACACCAGAAGCAAGGCCACAGCCTGACAAGGCAAACAAGGGGCCCTGAATAAATGATGAGTTTAAAGGCTCCGAGAGGCTCACTGACATGAAATATCTGTGTGCGGCGAGTACAACCTCGGTCAAGGATTTCAGCACGACCTCATCAGTATCTGTGAAGCTGAGATGCTTCTGAAAAAAACAAATCCTACATGCAGTCACATCTCTGCCCTTTTCCTCAAGAGCACTGTGTGTCTTATCAGTCACTACTTGCACAATACAGAGTGGACTGGCCATCTGGCAGTTCCAGCAAATGCCAGAAGGGCCATTTCGATATTGGGCAGGTCTGGGAGCTCTCTGCGTGGAGAGAGTTACTTCCTTTGTGAAACAGCTAGTGTGCACGGCTTGTAGATTCTATCCTGCTGTATGTCTTTGGGTGTGTGTGTGTGTGTGTGTGGGGGGGGGGGGGTGTGAGCATGCCAAAGCGGTGGGCGGGGGG
>JAOEHI010052072.1:0-17349 GCA_025447815.1 Percopsis transmontana | reverse complement strand
ATACACACACACACATAAAAATAAAATTGTATATATATATATATATATATATATATATTAAATATAACCTAATTAAAACCATTTTCACTATGTTTTCCTACATTAGCTGGTCTAAAGTAGTGATATCAGTTAGATAATCTGGTTGCCACCACACGGTACGGCATGCCCTCGCGCTCTGCGTTAGAGCAGTCTCTATGATGCGGAGATGTGGGCGGATAAATATTATTGATGATGTCACCTTGTCTCCAAGAGTCCCATTACATAAACAGCGGCTGGATCTGAGCTGGTGACAGCAGACGCCCGGGTGGGGGGTTTAGAAGATGGCCGTTGTATTCCTCACCTCCTCACAAAGAGCAAACACACAGCTCCCCACATCTGTCCTGTGTACATACGGGCCGACGGGGGGAGCCTCTCTCGCTCTCAGCCTCGCTCTTAGTGCAAGCCAACTGCCGTATTTGTGCGTGTGGTTAGCCACACAGTGAGAACGTGCGGTGGAGAGAGTATAGCCGCAAGTGTAGATGCGTTCCCAGCCTAGAGAGCTGAGAAAGAAGAGACTAACTCAACCCCCCCACACCCACCTTTCAAGTTGATATTTTTCCATTTGTTCCCGGGTGACGCATAGTGGATACTGTTATGTTTGGACAGGCAGGGCGGCTTCCGGGAAAAATGTACGATAAATGCAACTATGGAGAAAGCCGCTATAATGATTAATGACGAATGACCACATAACATGTTTTCCCCGATAACAATGCAGTATGTTTGAAAATGTGCATAAACACTACATTTAATTTCGACCACAGATGTAGGGTGGTTTTGTAGAAGGCTAAGTAAAATACTTTGGTCAATGTCATGGCTGTTATATTTTATTGCTTATTTTATTTTAGTTTATTGCTCGTCTCCTATCATGTTTATTGCATGTCACTTTAAGTCGCTTTTGATAAAATTGAAGTCAGAATGTATGAGATGAAACCAAATGTCACGCGTGACAGTGGTTGTTTATGGAATGGAGTCTGTCTTTGTTCGGAAAAGCCCTAATTCGACAGCCAGTGAACATTTTTTATCAAAATTTAGTAGGATTATGACTATGGATTTTGGCTCACGACCAAGAGTTTTTTCCAGGGTCTCTGAACGAAGTGTCCATTTTAAAGCCACTAAAAATTTTTTATTGAAGACCTTATTAGCAGTAAAGTAGCAGAAAAAACTAATGTGACCAAATGTACAGATTCTCCCTTTTACAGTGTGAAGTTTAAACTATTTAATATTGACACCTTAACAATATAAATACAGATTAGTTATTCCATAGCGTGGATTTGAACTTCCTTGTCATTTGTACATACATTTTTTTTAGACATTTTAGATTTACTAAACGCAAGTTAAAAATAAACAAATTTTTAAAATATGTAGCGTTGTATGTAGAATAATACTGTACGTTTTTGATTATTTGTGATTCACATAGGCACAATTACTTTTACACAAAAAATGTTTTTGTTAAAAGGGTCTAATTAAATGTATAATATTTGGGGGTTGGGGGACTAAGTGGAGCTGACCATTCACATTATTCAAGATAACGTGTCTGCTTTACGTTAACAGGTCTGTGTTAGATACTGACTTAAGTTTTAAGGTCCACACAACAACTATATGGGAAAATGTGCTGGGACACTGATTACATTTCACTGTACGTTTTATCTCTCATGATGTAGGCTAATACTTTGGCAGCTCGGTGTACGCCACAAGTTAGCTTGCCATGCCCGGTTAGTGTTGTCATCTTGGATGAAGTGTGTGTGATGACCTCAGCCGTAACTATGTATTTTATCAATGGGAGCCATTTGCGTTTCTACTCTTATAGCGGCTTATCAAATGTTATTTATATTTATCTTTATGGCTGTTATCCTATTTGTCTTTGATTCAAATACTGTCAAACACAAAAATTATAAACATAATACATACATTTTCAATACTTGGGGGGGCTCAATGTATGATTTGCCTTAATTCCTGTACAATTTGCATCTATGTAAATATACTTTCCATTCAAAGTTCTATCTGTGTGGCTCAGAAGATTGCAGCAGGGCAGCGTTATTTGAGAACGGCATTGTGACAGCCCCATTGTACCCGAGAAGCACTCTAATCATTTGCAACACACAAAGCACCCTTTGACTGGAATGTAAACATACACATCATAGGGAGGGTGTGATGAGGTCTCGGTGGAACACAAGCAGCACAATAGCTGACCCCAGGCTTCACGTCTGCACTGTCAGGCAGGTTATTACTTAACACACCACAGGGGAGCAGTTTGCATTTAACTTTTGTGTACTTTTTTGTCATATTCCAAAGCTTAAAAATAATGACAGTATATACTACTGTACATGGTGTATATGCAATGCAGGTCTGTGGGCATTATATTTTTTTAAATGTACACTTCTTGACACCATACATTTCACATTTCAATTATAAGAATATAACTAACCCTTTGTTTTAGATTAAAGCTGAGATCTTTTAATGTTGTAATTAATTTGTCATTATATAAAACACAATAGAAAATGTCAAAGTAAAGAAAGTGAGTTTTTCCTTGACTGAAAGTCAACACATAGCCCTGTGGGGGGGTTGAACACACAAGATAAAGGACTGTGTAAGCATCTTTTAAAGGGATTGGAGCATGATAACGGGACACTGAAGGGGACAACATACTGTATGACTTTCAGTTGATACTGCAGACCTCATATGAACCCGAGAACACAGCGATCCCGGCAGTATCACTAAGGCAGACGTAATAACAATTTAGTTGGGCGCAAGGTGATTACTCTCTTGCCTGGGCGCCCAGGCGTGCCATGACATCACTTGCTCCGCAATTGGGCATGGGGCGCAGTAGAGGGTGTGTCAGTCAAAATCAGTTGGCGCAGTTCTAGATTGTTACGCAAACATGACGTAAAGTGTATAATCTCCTATCTTAGGTCTAATGCGCTGAGCTCATATTGACTATAAGTGCCACTTTGGCGTTTCCCGACAACCGAATATTGAACAAGTTGAATTGGCTTTACAACCGGTGATAAGCACCGAGGTTAGTTCACCAAGCAGAGTTGACGCCCCCCCCACCCCCACCCCAAGATGTGTTGGCCGACATCTTCTTGTTGGAGTTGTTGTTGTTGGCTTTAGATGTTGCTTTCACAGACAGGGGCTTACACTGTAGCCATGGAGTAAAGAGGCTGCTTGGTAGAGCATATGTATTGAGAAATCTTAAATCTCTTCATCTTTCAAGGAGCCGTGTCTGCGAAAGCAGCCCATGAGTTACTCATAAGGCATTGAGGGAGTCATGGTGGTTGTCACGTTGGCTTGATGACGCAGGTTGGGGTCTGTCTACTCTTTGTCTGCCTGTCACACTAAAGGATTAATATTTGTCCCGATAGAAAGATGGATGAACTGGTGGGTTTGTAAATAACACCTGAACGAGAGACTGTGTGCACGTCTTTGTGTGAGTACGAGGAAATCCCACCTCCCAATGGTCTGTTTCCTCATTAGTGTCACAATACAGGTCTGTGTAGACTTCCTCTGGCAGTAGGTGCTTTTGCGACACGCATATGCACAGACATGCACAAAGTTACTGTCACACAAGTGCATCTGAAGTAGACCGTACCCATGTACTGAACATTGGGGGGGATTAGTACTTATACAATATGTGCAGAAATATATTATATACAGCCATGGAAACATTAAGAGACCACTGCACCAACAATAATATAAATATTAAAAATATTAAAATATATATATTAAATAATAAAAAAATAAAAAAATATACTTATAAATATATTTAATATAAATACAATTATATATGTATATTTGAAAAAATATGCAGTGGTCAAATTTTTCCCATGGCTATATACAAATACACTGTGTATACTATATTTACGCAAGGTTCATTTAATTTATTTTTAACCTATAACGCAAATGATTCAGACCTCATTCAAATCGACACCAATGTAAAACTATGGCAGACAGTGTGTATTAGGTGAAAGTAATGATTAGGCCTATACTATTATTAGGCTACTGAAAAAGGCATATGCTTTCAACCCAGGCAATAATGATTTCAGTAAAGTTACTGAAACCTTGGTACATAATCTCAGCTAATCATTCCAAGGCAACCTCTTCAAATAAATGCTAGGTGTACTACAAATCAAGATATTCTTTCCATTGTCAGTCAGTGAATGCTGTTAACTAACGTATCATTCAAACTGGGATTCACTTGGTTTTGTATTCATGCATTCAATAAACCTCAGCAGATCAGAATCAGTTTCTCCTCCATTTTCATTAGGGACTAACAGTGACGTGGCTGGCAAACATTGTTTAGGAGCCACCTGGAGTCAGATGCGGAGTCGCCGACACACACACTTCCAAAAGCACGCACGGAGATAGTCTGTTTGTCTTAACTGATGTATTTACAGTATTTATCCATATCAGCGCCCTAGAGACGCAGAATCAAGGAGGAGCAGGTCAATGAGCAAAGTAAAAATTTCATCCTAATTCATAAATCACAATATCAAAAATTAACTCAAAACATCCGTTTTCTTATTTGAATTAAAGAACTCTCAGTATGGCTCCAACAAACAGCAAGAGAGAAAATTAGAAATATCAGATGGACACATCTGCCCTCTGATAAGCCTGGTTGCTACACGGCGTCACTGAAAACAAGTTTCGGTAGGCCTTCCTGTCCATGCCCGGCCAATGGTTTTGAAATGAAATATTCAACAAGCACATATGGCTGTGCTGTTCAGTTGTCCACATACCTTTGGCCATAGTGTATAGTGTCACAGCCCTGAAAGAGACTCATTTGTTTTGTTACATCTACATTCAAACAGCACACACACACAAACATAAACATGCACCTGCCACCTTTCATAATAATAATTTTCTCAAAGACCAAAGACCCGCATCCTTTCTTTAAAATGTGTCTTACTTCCTCTCACACTGACGCAGGTCCTGAAGCCTTACAGTATAAAGATGTAGGATAGTGTCCCATAAAAGGACACCATTGTCCTGGCTTACTTACGAAAATCACCTGAGCATGCAGGCATGCGGTGATGCACGCTAGTGAGTGCGAAGAGTCAACTGGCTTATCCAGCACCCTCTTTGTTCATGCGAGGTTCCCAGAAACGATTCTCACTAAACAGAATGACCAAACGTGACAGAAATCGTTAAAGGGATACTCAACAATTTTTGCCTGGAATTGCCCTTGTGGCTGAAAACAAGTATTACAAAAACTTTGTCTATTGGACAGGGTAAGTGTAGCTTTTCGAAAACGCTGTCGCTGAGAGCCTTTCATGACATACTGCCATGTGATATGGCCACACATCCAAGAGCAGTCAAACATAATTCAGTTTTGCAGTGCTTCTACTACAGTCTGCAGTGGAAAAATGCCCAGCACCAGCAAAATGCAAGAATACCAGAGCAGCATTCATCTTGTTCCCTAATTAACACTTAATCACCAGAGCCAATGTTTGAAATAGCTCATTATAATGTGTGTAGTTGAATAAAAATGAATTTCGGAGCTGCAGCTGGCTCTATATTTAATGCACTAGTGTCTTCTATCGTCCCTTCCCACAACACCAACGCACACAAACAGCGAGAGACAAATTTAGCAAGGAGGATGGCTGGCCCCCAAAAGTCTTGTTTTCCCTACAGTCTCCCTCTATAATATGATGTTACTATGGAATAGGCCCATTGTCCTCTTGTGCCTTCCTTGAACTGACCTTTTCAACAAAGTGCTATCTTATCAAATACAATTCTGGCTAACATGGTAGTGCAATTAGCTAAATCAGATATCACCCGTGTTGTTCTGGGTTCAATAATTAGAGTAGTTCGATAATTAGAGCACTATTACGCTAGGAAAGGAATTTGGAATTTCCATTTTTTTGCATTAATAAAAGAAATGTGAGGAAACAATATAGCTGGAGGTGTCCTGTTACTGTGGCACACTACAAAGATGCATGTGCTCAGACAGGCGTGAGCCACACTCACTGATAACAGGCTCACATGATAGCATGTAAGCATGCACTTCGGCGCACACAGACACGCCTTCAAATTAAAAAAACACCAGGGGAAATACTACCTCAAATATCACAGCCTTTACCGTCAGCTCGCTAAACAGTTCCCATCTGGAGGCCTTTAACCACTGACGCTCTCTAGGGTTTCAACCACGTAGTCTGCCCAGTGACGTACAGCAGCACCTTGTTGAAAGGACCATTAATGTCAACCTTTGAACATCTAAATCTATATTTTATATACTGTACAGTATACATTTATACACTGTAAACTAGTAGCTACTAGTGTGCATGCACACATGCACGGATGTTGCACATGGTGCTGTACTTCCTTTAGCTGCAGAAATGTAATCACACACATACACATACAATACGCTGGCCAAGATAATAACAGAAAAAATATAAACAACCACAAACGCTTTAAGAAGCACTGGGCTTGTGTCTAGATTCTGACCTGGCCAGTAAAATAGTGAGGAGCGGGAAGTGGTTTTTTAAACGGGCAGGTAATTCTAGACACCATAGGACAGGAATACTTGTCTCCATTACCTCGCAACACAGAAACAGGGCCAGGATTATGGGTTTCCCAATGCTGTGACACCAGGGGGTGAGAAAAGACAAATGTGTGTGTGTCTGTGTGTGTGTGTGTGTGTGTGTGTGTAAGTAAGGGGGGAGCTGCTACCATAGCAACAGTGTGTGCTGGCATCCGTGGACGTGCAGACTGGACTGCAGACAGATACTTTAGCGATGTCTATTTAAACAAGCTAGCCTCGCCATAGTAGGTCTTACTGAGCGCCGTTAATGCCCAGAGGAGGAGCATGCGATCTTGGAGAAGTCACCTGACACTGTTGCCGTATGTGTTCTACAGGGGGGACAATTAGTTTTGCCTGCATCGTTTGGGGCAGGGGGGGGGACGGGACTCAATGCTAGATACTTTCTCTAGCCTGTTACTTGTTCAGCTCTAGTCCACATAATAGTTCTTCCTTCCTCCTCCTCCGAACTCGGGTGCATTTCTGCCCTTATCACTCCTGTCCTCTTTTTTCTTTCACCCTTTCACCTCCTTTTTTCCCTACACTTTCTCCTTCACCTCCCTCAGAACATGTGAGCGGTGAGACTTTATTCTGTAGAAGTAAGTTCTCAAGTGTTCAAACCTCCCATTTTGGGCACGGTATTTTAATAGGTTGTGTACACACCAGGCACATGCAGACAATGTAGGCACCTTACTGTAGGCACTGGCACTGCCTACTGTATTGAAAATCATTAAAAGATAAATCAAAATAGCCTAATGATGTATGATATCAATGAATCATTTAAATGCACCCACACAAGTATTTTGAATTATGTTTTAAATAACTTATTAGACCACCTCCTGGGGAAATACTGATGAGTCATCTTGCACTCGGGGGCGTGCACTCATGTTTACATCCAATTAAATTTCCTTTATATCTGACATGGGTGGGTTGTTAATAAGGCATCTTGAACGCTATTGGTAAGTTTTTGATTTGAAATAAATTTTAAAAAATGACCATTTAGTAAATTTAACAACAAAAAATGCTAAAAACACAGGAAGAAGGAATTGAATGACCTTTGTGTGTAGTGAATATTTTGCACTATTGGCTATAGAAACAAGTCAATCCCTTCGCCATGCCCAAAACGTCAAACAAACTTCCTGTTTCAAGAGGACATACTGTACGTCAACAGCAAACCCTTTCATGGGGACTTGGGGTATTTATTTTTTTGCTTGAACTTGCTTGTTCTTTTCATATTGCTGCCTGCCTTGAGCATTTTATGAAACTGCTTGCACTGCAGTCAACATGTATGTACAGGGTTACTGCCTGGTGCCTACCAAACCACAAACCTCACATTACAGGTACACATGCATAATATCCGAAAAAAAAACGAGTGTTTTGCTTTTAATTTCCATGAATTGCCCTCGTTGAGACATTTTCAGCAGAAGTTCCACAACTGTCACTATTAATTCGATACAAATGCACACCTGCATGCATGCAGACACACAATGCATTCTTGACGTGTTAAAAGGGGCTCAGCAATGAATTTGCGAGGGCTCCTGTTTTCACTGTAGTTTTAGAATTTCAGTTGAAGATGTGACCTGATTGATAAGAAAACTTAAATCGGGACAATGAAAAATTCTGCACAGAGGTCAACACAAAGTTTCCGTTAGCCTAAACTGAGAATGTTTTCGCAGACTGGCCATATTGAAAATTATATATTATATATCCCTGATCACTATGTTTTATAAACAGAGAGATATATCTCTCTCCCTCACACACACAGTTTCATTGCTCTATTGCATAACGACTCTGTATTCACTCTGTGTTCACTTAGAGCAGGCCTATTGTTAACTGTTACCCAAACATCAATGTCCGAGTTGGAGCTTTGAAATAACACGTACAGGTTCATATAGGGGGAAATGTCATGGGGCCCTCCTGGTGTACTCTCTCACACACGCACAGACAGCTACTGTATAGAGTTGAAGCCCCCATCTGATACATACAGTATAACCTGTATGGTGGCATTTAAGCAGCTGATATCATGACCAGGAATGCCGGTCTTACCTTTTGTGAAGGTCTCACAGTTGAATACAACGTTGAATAGAATACAAATTAAAATATCAATTTTATAGCATGACAATGAATGTGATGGCACTATAATAACAGAAGGCAATGTATGGAACCCTACAGTATTGGGTAAACTTTGCTGCAATAACCCCTTTTCATATACTGAATATATCTCTAAATTTATAACAAAAATATGTTATGGCTATGCTTAAAAATGTGTTTAAAAATACTTAATTTATGCATTATGTTTTTGTACATGTGAATTACTGGCAATGTCATGTTATTACGTAGGCCCATTTTGTTTAAAATAACTTTACTTTTGCCTTATTAAATTCTCGGAAGTCCAATGGACCAATCAGCTTTCCCTTTAACTTTTTTTTATCGATAAGCAATCTCCTTTTCTAATCTAAACATCTACCATGACCCAAAAAATAGAAAAAGAAATAAACACATCACCACTGTATCTTTCTACCCAGCATGTTCCAGTGACGTGCAGTATGACAGACGGCAACCACAAGAAGAGTTTAGCTAGCAGTATAGAAAGAGATACTGTAAAACAATAGCTGAGACTAACATGTCAGATGGTACTGTGTATTAAGGGTCCTGGTTATTTGCATGCACACACACACACACACACTGAGCTGTGTTTATATACATACAGACATGGTCTAGGGACAGGAGTCATATGTCCTAAAGGTGCAACAATGTCTCTTTCATGCGAGTGTTCAGCTCTGCTATTATGCTGAATGTGTGTGTTTGTGCATTATAGCATTGTGTCAGCATGTGAGTGTTTTTGCAATGTGTGGGCACAAACAATAGGCCTTTGTCTCCCTGCATCCTAGTTTTCTCCTGACGGCTGATACACTCACACACACACACTCATCTACGCGGTTCCTGTGGCTTCCGCCAAGTTACGACACTTAAAGACAGAAAAACAGGAAGAATCTCATCTTTACTTCCTGTACCTCGCTTCCTACTGCCCAAAAAACACAAAACCCAGAGAATGAGAGAAGTGGTAGCAATGAGAGAGAGAGAGAAATAGAGAAAAGGAGGGAAAACACAGAGGTTAGTCAGATTGGAAGGATATCTCTCAGTTTCCCATCTTTCATTCCTAATATCATTGTCTCTGTGAGCAACATGGTAATCAGAGCTCGTAGTACGTACTAGAACAGAAATGATCGCTGTAGTACAACATTACTAGAAACACAGGACAAAAACAACATTATCTTCAAAAAAACTTAGACGGAAAATGGACAGAAGAAGCTTAAAACCAGCTAAGCTATCCGAACTACATAAGCTATCTTATATGTATTTTGTATGTAGCGACATTTCTTTCCATGTTGTTAATGCAACATTATTATTTGGTTGGATAGCAACAAGTCAAGAAATTACAGGTTTTTGTAAAACAGTTTTATAGCACAATCGAACACTGAAGGTTGTGTACAATATCATGGTGAATAACCATGAGTTGTGATGTTACTCCCCATAAAACATTCCCTCTTGTGTCCTATTGTTTAAATAATCTCTTGCAACAGTGATGATACAATATTTGCTCTGACTGTATATCCTAACATGAAGATCAACTGCTGACCTTGTTTGCTCCTAGGAAAAAAAGGTCATATCACCCGTCATAGTGTAAGCGCAGGCACACACACACACACACTCATTTCCCCCTCCTCATGCAAACACACACACACACACACACACACACACACACACACACACACACACACACACACACTCTCTCCTGTGCACCTGATGAGCTGTGGTTCTGAAACAGGAAGTGAAACTCAGTCCATCTGCTTTGACAGGAAGTCAACAGAAGCCACATGCAGGCGCACTGACGTCAATCATAGCCACAGGAACACCTCCTCACCACACACACACACACACACACACACACACACATAACAATGCAGGCATGCCCTGACATACAGTCATGGTTCCCTTTTTTACAATGTAGTCAGTCAGATCGTTTTAAGAAGGACACTAACAGTTACTCATCGACACATGCTTGTACATTCACCCCACTTATACTGTATCTTAATAATCTCTCTTATGTAATAAAAGATAATGTTTCACTTTCACCTCAATGTTTTTTGAGAAAGATATCTGCCTACACATACGTGAGACTCAAGAGTTCACTATGTGTAAAAAAATCCCTGTCGCAGAAGTTGATGAATATGTTAAGCTGCTAATTCTTGTAACTCTGTAACCTTTCTTGGAATTCTAATAACCATTTAGAGTAAATACGTTTCATACACGCAAAGCGAATTGTGAAGACTGCTTACCCTAATGAATATTGTGTGTCTTCCTCTGTTAACCGTACTTGATGATACCGTAAAGGCCTGCACCATGTCCACAATTTCACATGCATACATACATTTTTCATCCTAAACTGACATGAACAATACAGCTTTGATTTTAACCTCAGGGGCTTCAGAACTGTTGGTTTTTGCCATTCAGCGTGTATAGTCCTGTACATGTTATAAAGTAAGTGATTCATTTCAAAGCAATGCACAATGCTTCCTCATGTAATGAAAAGCACACACTTTCGGCCAAATCTTAGCAGCACTGGCAAAACGCCACAGCGCTGGCAAAGCCACAGTATGAAATAAAAGGCATTCAGTGTGTTGTTGCAGTGTGGCTGCTATGACCAAAAATACCGACACTTTATTAGCTATACATTAGGCTACTTATTTCTTGCTATGAAGTCTGCAATGAGCCGGAATGATTAGTAGTTCTAATTTCAGGCCATCCTATTTGACAAGCCAAAATAAATAAAGCAAAAGACTATACTGACACCACTGACTGGGCACTATTAATAATAATATACATTTTTTTTCCAACCTCAATGCCATACAAGTAAATCTGTTCATTTCTGCAAGTTGATTGTAATTCTGGATAGGGAATACGCCCAGAGGATATTTTTGTTTTATATATCCCATTCTCTGTTCTAGATGCCTACAAGTTCCACAGCAATAGCTTTTGGGCTCATGATGTACACATATAGTATAGGGGTCCTTTAACAACGTTAGCTTCTTGCCACAGTCTACGCGCACGCGCACACACACACACACACACACACACACACACAATCACCCTTCCAACTCGAGCGTGGTGACGGAAAGAGAGGCTGCTCTTATCTGTCAGTGAGTTGCTTTGGTAGACCAAACTATGCATGCGTGCGTGAGCGCGGCCACTGGCGTTGGGCTAGCATTGTGATTGTGCTCAAACAAGGTTAATGAGACCGATGACAAACAGAATAATGGAGGCTAGGGCACGTGGCTAAATGAGTGAAATGTGTCACGTACGCCGCCACGTACGCTAGAAAAGTGAGTGATAGAGAGCAATCATTGTACTTTATTTGTTTTGATGTTTCTTATAGGTTATGCTAGTTTTTATATCTCGTTTTCCTTACAGTGTTAATAGACGTACAGGGGTAATTACAGTATGTACCCCAGTTACTGTACCCCTCCCCTCGCACCTGAGTGGCGAACACTGCTCTCTAGTACCCCCCCACCCGCAGAGCACATAGGCTTGCGCCGCTCTGCATCCCTCCCCCTACAGCCATCTGCACCCTCGCGCAATACCGTTTCAAACATAAACCGTGAGCTGGAGAAGAAATTGGTTGTTCCGATGGCACTGTGACACTATTGAGGAGTATATAGTATATAGAGGGGGAGAGAAAGTGTGTCAAAGAGATATTTATGGGGAGTGCAAAAGACCCGTTCTCCGCATGGCTTCACAGAACTAGAAAAGACAGAAGGCTGCAATGTCACGTGAAGACACAATTTGGATTTGTCTGTGCCTTTTTTGCTTGCGCCTTACCTGGGAGACAAACTCTCGTGATTGGAGGCTGGGTTGTGGCTGCAGGAGATCTTCTGAGAGAAACAGAGAGAGAGAGATTACACAAAAAATATGCTCTATGTATTTAAAGTATCTTCTCCAACCCCTAGTTTAGAGCGTGACACTTATATTTCCAAAGGCTCAAACTAAGCATCGGCGTTGTGACCTGTGCATATCATAGTGAATGTTTGAATGGCTCAATTTTATGTGTGTGTCTGTGCTTGTGTGTGTGTGTGTGTGTGTGTGTGTGTGTGTGTGTGTGTGTGTGTGTGTACTGACTGTAGTGACAAGAAAAATGTAGGTCAGAGAGGCTTTGGGTATTGAATGGACCAAACTGTGTGCGGTGCACTAAATACAGCAGAAAGCTCCTAGCTAATGCTAATGGTGGCTTACACATGTACACGTACACGTACACGCAAGCACAAGCACACACATGGAAAAGAGCAGAATACATGCACATTTCCTGTTCACCATCAATTATGAGTCTTTTATATCCCCTCTATTAAATATCCCCCCCCGGGTTCTCAGGTTTCAGTTAGACAGAGGACAAGGTTTTTCCTAAATTAGGCCACTGACCGCAGGGCAAAAACTTATCTACTGCAATGTTCTTGAAAAGATATGAAAGGCATTCCGGCGTGTGCCTGGGTTTCATAGTGAGTCCTTAGAAAACAAGCTAAATACTGATTTTTTGTATGACAACCATAATCTGGGTGGAATTTATTTCATTGCAAATGTATAACATATTTTGGGCTTGTGTTTTCACACAGGTGAAGTGTAAGAGTTATGTCTACAAAGGCCTTATCAAATCTGCTTCCTTCTATCAGAGGAAATAAATATTAGCTGCGGTGACCTTCTTAAGTTAAGGATAAACGCAATATGGTGGGGCTTTGTAAATTGCATTTATTGCATACCAATGAGGCATTCCAACTGTGTGAGCAGTAGTCGTGGGTGTGTTTGTTTGTGAAGTGTTTGTGTCCCACAATAAAGCTTGCCACAACAAAGGAATCTCGTGACACTTTTAATAGCATTGACGCATTAGAAGAGAGCTGTTCTATTGTCAGGATATTTAGGAGCAGTCATGCATTTTAATTCTACCATCTTTTCATATAACAATCATTACATGGTAAAAGATGAAAAACCTGTTGAAAGCTATTCTACAGTATGTGTGTATGTGTATATCACTGGCGTGTGTATATTTGTGTGTGTGTGTGTATATACAATATACAGTGCTAGGCTTTGTGCTAGGACTGTACTCACCTGAAAATATTCAATAAGTCTGCATAGCCACAACAGCCAATCCAAAGCTCAACACTACCACCTTGTGTCAAATATGTGGAACTGCAACTGAGGAGCAACTTATGTGCATAGCCCTCTTCTTTATAACTGAACTAAATGAAGCCAAAATTACTATGTGATACTATATGACAGTTGAAAAAGGCTAACCTACATTTAGTTGAAATCAGTAACTATTCACTGCTAGATATTAAGTGTTTTTAGTAGAAAAGAAGAGTTAATAGTGTGACATCACCACAGCAAGCAAACTTAGACTAAATGTTATGAATCAAGGGTTATGCGTCAGGGTTACACTATTATTTATACATATAATCAATAATCAAATAAACATATGTTACCAAGAATTCTAATATTAACCTCAAAATTGTTTGTAATGACAATTTTGACCATATTATCCTGGCATTAAAATGATGTATGTAGCTACTATACAACTTTAAAACCCCACCAACATCTTTGTTGGCTATATTTCTATTGACTTACTTATTCGAGGCACATTGGACATTGGTCAGGACTGTGAAGTTGTTCCTAACACTTCGAAGACTTGCCAGAACCTATAGAGAAGAACATCAGCACAATTAAATATAGGCAATAGATAAAGTAGCATAGCCCTGGCTTAATTCAATTAATTCTAACTGTTCAGAGGTAGGTCAACGACAGAATAATATTCACCTGAGCAAAAGGTGTTACGATCAAGTCATCTCCATGTCTGAAAGAACAAAAGCATGACAGGGTTTATGGCAAAAGGAGGTGCACACATACAGTATGTACACTTATGAGGACATCACATGTTCAGCTCTAAAGTCTGGAGTGCAGTAAGAGTACAAGAATGTCAGCTACAGGTCCTGTATGACGTCCATCTGATTCACAAAGGTTGCTTGTAACGGAACTGAAAGGAGACAACCTAAAGCAGAAACACAAACACAAATGCACAGAGAGCGAGAACACTAGGTGTCAGGTACAGAGAGAGAGAGAGAGAGAGAGAGAGAGAGAGAGAGAGAGAGAGAGAGAGAGGAGAGAGGGGGGGGGGGGGGGGGGAGTTAGAGAGTGGTTTTTGGTCAGGCTCTGTTGTTGAGTAATGTTTTATCCAAGCACTTGCGGCAAACTTGACCTGGGTCATCAAGAAGTAATGACAAACAGCACTGTTCATGACTCAAGAGATGACAGATTTACAGTAAGACCCTTTCATACACTCAGTATATGCCGGTGTGCCATGTAAATAGCACTGGTACTGTAGGCCATCGTTCCACAAAGCTTTCTCCTCGCGACCTACAAACAGCGTGACAATCCCGTCTTGGCTGTAGTATAAATAGTACTGTAGTCTACAACTGACAAAGTGGACTTTAAAACAACCACAAACATTTCTATAAAACTGTCACGTTGGACAAGTGGACTTCATGAGCAGGAGAAAACTAACAGAGCAGTTTGTTGAGTTGTAAAACAATTAGAAACAAACTGTATAGATCATGATTTAAAGATTTAAAAATATATATATAAAATAATATTCAATTACTATAAAAATGGGCTTACAGTTCTGAGGCGATGGAGGAGTTTCTTGACATGGACTTGGGCGACAGGTCGTAGTCGCTGTCCGAGCGGTACAGGAAGGACTCCCTCCGCTGGTTGTGCCCGGGGAAGTTAGTGTGGTGGAGAACCAGACCTGAGCCCGGAGAGGCCTGTGGGTCCAGCGGGCTGCAGCTGGTGGACGGGCCATTCTCCACGTCAAAACTACACACACACACACACACACACACACACACACACACACACACACACACACAACACAACAACAACAAAGAGTAGGTTCAGAATTGCAGCGGGAAGGGGAAAAGGAGGTGCACAGAAAGGAGAGGAAAGGAAGGCTTTCAGACGGAGCACATTTCAAAAGGTCACTCTTCCATTCAACTTGGCAGGTTTGTCTCACAGCGGATTTCTAACAGAACTGGAGTTGTGCTTCTCGGTTAAGGAAGACCTGATATACAAACAATTATTTATTTATTGTCCTGTAACGGTGTACAAAAGGCACTGGTTAAAATGTTTAGAGTTAATTAATAGCAAATAAGAGTGATTAAAGGGAGGTGGATTATATTAAACTATTATTAAAATATGAAATATTACATGACTTAAAGCAGAGTTTCTCAGACTGTGGGGCGGGACCCCAGAGGGGTCGCAAGATGCTTTAAAGAATCTCTTTAAAAAATCTTTTTAATTACATTATTTCTATTATTATTTTAATTAGGTTAAAAGTCACACACCTTGACTCACTGTCTTTGAAAACCATAAACCAAGCCAGAAATCTTGTAACAGATTCAGATCTAAATTTCAACAGCCACATCAGTAACAAAATCGGCCTACTATCACCTTAAAAACATAGCAAGACTTAGAGGACTTGTGTGTCCAAATAAGACTTGTTCATGCCTGTTTATAGCACTTTTTCGTAACTCACAGGCCACCCAAAGCACTGTACATCATTGCCTCACATTCACCCATTCACACACACATTCACACACCGATGGTGGTGTCTGCCATAAAAGGCGCCACCCAGCACATCGGAAGCACTTAGGGTTAGGTGTCTTGCTCAGGGACACCTTGACACTTAGCCGGGAGTCAGCAGGTATCGGACCAGTGGCTTCTTGATCGCCAGACGACCTACTCTACCCCCTGCGCCACTGTCGCCCATTATCAGTAGGTTAAACTATTGTAATGGTCTCTTTTCAGGTCTCCCTAAAAAAAGCTCTTAGGCAGCTACAGCTTCAGTATGCTGCTGCTAGAGTCCTAACAAAGACAAACATTTTTTAGCACATTACACCAATTCTCAAATCCCTGCATTGGCTCCCAGTATGTCAATAATTTCAAGATATTTTAAGATGCTGCTGTTCACCTATAAATCACTGAACGGTTTAGGGCCAAAATACATCACTGAAATGCTTTTACAATATGAACCCTCTAGAATTCTCAGGTCATCTGGGACTGGCCCGTAAACTGTCCCCAGAGTCAAAACAAAACATGGAGAAGCAGCATTTAGCTACTATGCAATAAATAGCTGGAATAAACTTCTAGAAGATTTGAGACTTGCACCAACACTGACTACTTTTTAAATCCATACTAAAACCGTTTATTTTCACCAGTACTTTCAACTAAAGTGCAAATTTTGCACTTTGATGTCTGTCCTTTAGATTTTATTTTTATTATTAATATTATTATTCTTTAATTTAAATGCTTATTCTTATTCTTATTATTCTTTCATTTAAATGTCTTTTTATGCATTATTTTCAAATCCTGTTTTATTGTTTTACATATTTTTACTGTATGTGAAGTATATTGAGTGTGCCTTGTGTATGAAATGTGCTATATAAATAAAGTGCCTTGCCTATAAATATTATTATTATTTCTCGTTATTTGTAACATATTTTGGCAAAAAATACATATATACAGTGGGGAGAACAAGTATTTGATACACTGCTGATTTTGCAGGTTGTCCTACTTACAAAGCATGTAGAGGTCTGTAATTGTTATCATAGGTACACCTCAACTGTGAGAGACGGAATCTAAAACAAAAATCCAGAAAATCACATTGTATGATTTTTAAATAATTAATTTGCATT
>JAOEHI010052071.1:0-17355 GCA_025447815.1 Percopsis transmontana | reverse complement strand
AAATGTCAACAGATTCAGATTGTTTTGTAGGTACAGAATGAATTTTATTCTACGTAGCGTGGGTCTGCCTGCCACAGATGTTGCCATGTTTACTGATGATATGGTTGGTGTTGGCACAGCTGCATATATGCCTGTTGATGTCAGTATACAGTCCAAGAACTGCTTTTTTTTTTTTTATTTATTTATTTTTTGTAAGAATTTTACCATAATAATATGGTGCATTTGGCAAACAGTCTAAATCAAGCCATTTCAATTTCATTAAAATGCCTTTGCTCACATGCAATCTAAAGTCACTGTGGTACAGGGTTTTATTAGTTTTTTGTGTGTTGAGGACTAGGGTTTTATATGTTGCCAAACGTTGTGGTATATAGGAAGGAACTTATTAGTTCAAACATGCCTGTGCTGAGAAGCAAACAAGGTGGCTTTTAAAACTGGGAACTTCCCTCTTCTGAAATCACTTTTGTATTTTATAATTTTAAATAAAGTGTAACACTATTATCATTTTATGGACATACTGTACTTTGGTTGTTGGTGTACATACAATCATGTAAACCTATAGCGAGCAGTTGTATTCAGCCTAGTGAGGTAGCAGTTGGAGGGTTTCTTATTAATGTACAAACTATCGATGGCTTTATCTGCTACATTTGTTTACTCAACTATTATTGAATAAGAACATTCATGATTCTGTCACAGCCCACCCTGTATTAACCTTAATGTATCCAGTATTCATAACAATTCAACTTTAAAGTAGAAACTTGTGTACAAGTAGAATTTTGTGAAAATACTGGGGATTGATATTAATTTATTTAGTTCATTCTAAAATGAAGAAAGCTGTTTTATACTGTTCAACCTATCTATTCATAGCAGTATTTTCAACTACTGCCTATCTACAGTAGTATTTGATGGGACGTGTGGAAACCAATGTAGAAGTGCCTTACGATTCTAAAGCTTGTTAGAGGCTATATCCAAAAAGACTCCAAACTTATGGAAGTCATTGAGAAAGACCTGACTTCTCACTAGAAACAGCTAATATACCATCTTGTTGAAGTAAGGCAACTTTGTGATAATTACCAGGAGATGGTAGCAAAGTTATTTACCTGCCAGAATGTTGCGGATACACTGGGGTTTTTTCTACTCTTGTTAATAAACCATGGAGCAAATTTTGTTTAAAAAAAATGATTTTAAATCGTTTTTGGGGATTTTTTTTTCCAAACACCAATACCATGGCTGTAAGCACACAAACTCTTTTTCATGTTTTTATTCTTTGTTATTGTGAAGTTTGTTATATAGAGTTAAGCTGTATGTGCAAGTAGAGAGATGAGTGGACTGTTACGATGTTTCCAGACTTATGTAATTAAATGTGTTGCACATAATAATTCATGATTGCACAGTGATGTTCCTGCTATTACAATTAGCCTGCATGATATGACAAGTCAAACATATGAGACTAATAATGTGTATGGAGACCCAAGGCTATCATTCTGACCATTCATTACTACAAGTACTCTCTTTAGCACAGCCATTAGGTCACTAGTGCTAAAATTTTGGCAGGCATCAAAATCCTGCTTGCAGTAGTGGAGAGGGACTGGATTTGCAATGCATCAGTCAGATCAGAAATGAGAAATGTTATCAAGTCCCTAAGTATATAATTTATCCAAATATTATTTATAGAATTTCCTCATCATTCTGCACCTGGAGATGGTTATTTTAAAGCTAGTCCTCCTTTTATGTCCAACCTTAAAAAAAACAGCATTACACAAAGGTTGTCCTATTGGTATGACACTAAGAGAGTTCATGCCCCTCCAACCCCTGAGTGTTGAATAGCTCCTCCTCTCTACTCCAACCCACACAGGTCTCTACCCCTCCCTCTACAGCCACACTGTTTCGTGCACAGTTGTGTCTAAAACAGTGAGCTGTGGTGGATATCTGTGGTTCTGGGGGTAGACTAACACAATAAAGAAGTGTAACTTTAATTGTTAGAAAGGTATGTGATCTCTTATTAAAAAATATTAGTGATGAAGACGCCATTAACAGAAGTCAGATGAAATGTTTATTTTAGCATTGGTTAACATTGTTTCAACTTGTATTACAGGGATAATATACAGTCCATAATGTACGTCCATAAATAATTTGCTATAAATAGAAATATGTATACTTTTACAAATGCTTGATTCACATTTACTTACAAGTGGAATTTAACTTTTATTCAGCCCTCGATTCTGAAACCTCCTTCTCTCAAAATTAAGTTCTTACACTGACCTTTGCTACGAATTAACCCCTTGTCTATCTGCCAATATCTTCTAACACGTCTACAAAGCTAATTGCCATCTTTATGTATTCTCAACTTCCTCAGGTTTGTTGTTGTAGATTTTAATTTACAGTATATTTAAATGTTTAATCCAAAACATCACATTCATTTTAAATTAAACACTACAACAATTTGATTCTGCAATTTGTTGTTAGCTACTTGAAAATACATACAGGGGCAAAATTCATAAAACTATTACTACTTTAAATATCTGTAGGGTTATGTTTCAGAAAATGGGAGGGTCACATGTAAATGGTTTGTTCTCTTGTCCCAAGGTGAGAAAAACTAACTTGCTAAAGCAGAATATAGACATTCAAGGTATCTTAGGTGATGCAACAAAACACACTGGATCCATAAAGGATCAAAGTAAGGCGTCAGCGATCACCACTTTTAAATACGTTTATGTGGTAAGAGTAGCCCTGTCACTCAGCGTGCCTTTAATGCATTGGTTAATTGTATAATCACATTGTCACTGGAATCACATTGACAGGGATGCATATAAAACACAAATTCTGCAACTACAGTGGCAGTTGGAAGGACATTGGATTTCCTATTTTGCACTGAAGCTCTCGTGATATTACAGTGCTGTTGAAAGGCTACAGATATACAGTAATAGCTACCATTGTTTGCATGCATATTGTGATGGCTGATATGTATCCAAACATAAAGTGTAAGCTTTTTACACGACAAATGATAACCTTTGATAATGTCAAGCTACATTACTACATTAGACAAACTTTACGGGGAAAATAGGTTCCTGGAATTGAATCACTTACTGTAGCTCATTTATGTTTACAACAATGTTTTTATAGTAACATGTATTGCTATTAATAATGCTTACCCATAAATGCAAAAAATAACTCCTTATTGTGCACATCACAGTGTTGTGGGATTTTAAGGAAGTATATTGGCCACTCTCAATAGCGACCTAGCTTTCTAAAGATGGTAGAAGGAAGCATACTGTAGATAGAGTGAGATTTATCACTTTCTAGATAATGCGAATGAGATATAGTGCGATCTGAAAGATCTGTCTGATATGAACCGGATGTGTTTTCCAGCACTATGTGGGTGATATGAAGCATCAGAATGAGAGCGAATCCAATACCCAAAGCTTTCTGATAACCTTAGGCATGCACGTAATGCATTGTTGGTGTAAAATGTTTACAGTGAGTGTCAGAGCAACTTAAGTGCAAAAATAAACAATATCTGATGGCTGAAATTCATTGATTGAATTATAGAGAAATCATGTGCTAGATAATGCTACTGGTTGTTTTAGATCACATGTTCTATGCTTGATGAATCTATTTCTTGCTCTCTTTTTCCAACTCATTCTCACTCTTTTTGTTGGATAATGAGCAATTGTTGTTCCTACAAGCCACTTAGATGGTGTTAAGAGCTTTTGTGACCAGCAAAGAGATGTAATGACTTGTCTCCACTGGCAGGGTTTACTTAAATCAAGCCTCGTCTGTTTAAGAAGCTGGTCTTACTAGATTCTAACTAGTGTTTAATGCGTCTCAGTAACAGCAATTATTTCTATATGGTAAAGTTTTAGTGTGTAATTTATGGCCAAAAGAGGGTACTGTTGAGCAATTGTGCCCATGTGTGAGAATGTGAGCATATGTGTGGGTAGTGTACACATAAGCAATTCATATTTGAGAGATATGTTAATTATTTGGATATTCTGTGGCTAGACTGTTACTCAACGGAGACACAAAGCACACCCTGCCATACCGAGGAGACAAGACATACAGTATTAGTCATCTTTTTTGGTCTCTGCTGCCTGCTGTGCATCCTGCGGTGAGGCCCTCTGCAGAACCAATAGGCCAGAGAAGGTCAGAGAGATCCCAACCCACCACAATGTTATCTGGGCTTCTCCGAAGATCAACTGACCCAAGAAAGCCTGAAAGGAAACACCTCAATCATTCTCAGAAAAAGAAAGATACTGTACATACAGAACATAACATGTATTTTAGAGGCCATGGAGGAAATGACTCTACAGGTAGTATATATCCTGATGTTACAACATTTTGCAGAATGACATTATTGTAGCATGTAATTTAGGATAAATTTACCTTTTGGATTAAAAATTAAGATATTCCTTAAATTAAATGATACAACAACAAACCAGAGTAACTTGTGAATACATACTATCAGTAGAGATGGCAACTAGCTTGTTAGACATGTTGTATGTTTTTGAGAAACTATGGAGGTCATTGGAGGTTGGAAAATAAGGGTTTGTTTCCGGTCCAGCACCTTTCGCGAAGGGATTATTCCATGCTGGACATCAGCGGCGACTTAACTAATTCCCCATTAAATTCTTAGGGGATGAATGAAAGGAACACACATTTACACACAAAAACATATTTTGTTTTTAAATCGACAACATTGCAGGTAAGTTGAACATAAGCAACAATTCCAGTGAGTAGTATATTCAGTTGTGCATCAGTCCTTGAGAGGAATAAACACACTCTGTTATGGAGTGAAAGACCACCTCAGGCAAGGTAAGAAATGCTCTTACTTACTGAAGAGATGAAGTTGGAGGCGGTGGTGGTCACAGTGGCTCGGGTGGAGGAAGAGGAGTACCTGAGCGCTTTGGCAAGGAAGGTCCACATCACAGCATTGCAGGTGAATAACAGGCCGCCACACAGTAACCTCAGAGGGATGTGGAGCTGAATGATGATTGAATATGACGTGTGATATTGTAATGTTATTGTTTTGTGTTATTACTGACAGAATTCCCTATACAGAGCTTGTTAAAGAACAGTAAGACACCATGTTGAGTGGATACAAAACATATTCACATAACATCCACACTCTAATCCCAAAATACACGGACATTTTTGTTAACAACACATGCATGCTTTTGGAAGGAACTTGAGATGGGGTTGATATTAATGTTTATAAATAGATCTCATTTGCCAGTATAATGAAATTCGACCAGGAATTCCTGCTCAGTTTGAAGGTCATTCTTATTTTTTATCATTATTATTTCATGGGAATAATGCCATAGAATTGTAATTAATAAACTGTTACAAGTCTGTTACAAGCAACCTATTCTGCTGCGTTTTTAGATGTTTCCCTAAAATGATTAGGCCTATAGAAATAATACTAGGTTATCTCTGTGTGTCTATGTCATATGAGCTGCAATCCGTGCACGCTGCGTCTCTGGTGCTGATGGTGGTGAATGATGCTCAGAGCTGGAGGAAGGGAGGCGCTATTCAGTCATCTTTAGGGGATACCCTTAACTTCTAGCCTGGGCTCGCTGAGAAATGACTCTGCTGCGGGCACGGTGACACTCTACATTATTCAAAGCTAGCCGACTCCAAGTAGTGTGAATAATTTACGCTCTTAAACTGCGGCGATGCCTCACCCAGTCACAGGCGGTCGTTTCATCCGCCTGTCGAAATTTCCGCTGCTCCCCCCACGTACGGAGTCCGGTCTCGCAAACCCCCTTCAGGTAGTCCGCTCCGAGAGACAGCTTGGCGGAGGACGACGCCACGGCACCCAGGAAACCCGCCAGCAGTGCATAGAAAACTCCCGGGAACATGTTGACAGAAATTCAAGATCATTATTTTCTAATCCATCTTCACATTTCTGCTACTACTTCCATAGCTGCACAGTGAACACGCTTTAATGCACTTCCTACCGATAACCGTATTGTATCAGTCACTCCAATCAAAACACGGGTCAACCTCTCACAGTGCGGCGGTTGGGCAAAAATTGCCTCTGTGGCATTGTGGGATATGCAGTTTTACGCATTGGGAATCCTTCGTTAACCTTCATCGACCAGCGAGAATGGATTGCAGTATAGTAACAGAATGATGGCAGGGAGCTGTCTCAAATTACTGTGAGAATTAATTTAATGAAGGAGGTAATGTAGCCATTTCATATTTTTAATAGGCCTAATTAATAATTAATTGAAAATGAAGATGGAAACGGAAAATTTGATCAACGATGACTCACTCATTGAACATTGTTGCTCCTTAGTTCATTCTTCTCTTATGATTTATTAATGCAGTGAAAATCAATGGTAACATAATATATTTGATAGGGGCAGGTCCAGAATACACTGTGCTTGATTTACAAGGACAGGTAAAGTATATAATGTATACTGATGCTGCCCAATAATAAAGGCTCATTACATTAATGCACACACAGCTATAAGTCAGATGAATGTCGAATGTAGGCTAGTGTGTGTCCTTTAAAATTATGAGACTGGCCTTAGAAGTGGGACTAGAGCCAGGCTAAATATTTGGAGCAGAACCCAGAGTTATCATAAATATAAACTACGCACAAAAGGAAATTTGTGTTTGGTAGATTATTTATTTGTTGTAACAATGCTTCTTGACAACAAACCATTGGAAAACCAAAGCCTGATTATTTCCCTTTTAAATGGTGACACATTTGTAAGGAACATGCTTTTGTAGGATGAGCAGCAGAGCTGAATATGTGGGTTGTGGCCATGAAAAATTTGCCAAAACGTCTCTGACAAACAGCTTTTCTTTTCTGTTGTTAAGTTTTCCAGTATAGGGCATCTCCCTAACTGGAAAAACGAGTCTTGTCATCAGTGTGAAATTGCAAATATGTCTTGTTACTTCAGACTTCAATCCCCCAATCCACCAAACAACACCAAACAAGAGTCAACAAAGAAAAGCTGTTTGGCATTGTCAGAGAAGATTTGGCAAATTTTTCATGGGCGCAACCCACATACTCAGCTCATCTCACAAATGTATGTTCCTTACATATGTGGCACCATTTAAAAGGGAAATAATCAGACTTTCCAAAGGTATAAGATGTATTGCCAAGAAGCATTGTTACAACAAAGAAATAATCTATCAAACGCAAATGTTCTTACTTTTTGTGCGTAGTTTATTTAGTCACATGATCAATCTATTTATGGTTGTGTAGGAATACAAAAAATACAGTACATAATCATGCTATGTAAACCATAGTTGAGTAAATGTTTCACAGATTGGAAACCAATTGGAAGTTCCAAACATAATAAATTACTGATAATGACTAATCACAAATTTTCCTCTAATTATATATCTGCTTCTATGTTTTTTTGGATTTCCACTTTCACTTCCACACAAATTGAATTTTATGTTCTGACCAGTAGAGGTCTCTAAAGTTCTTTGGAAAATCTGGCATGACTCAATGTGGATGCTTAGGATAGGCCTACAACTAATCAAGAATATATATCGCGTCACCTGTAAATATTTCTTATGTTCAGATGATATATTTGGCAATAGTCATGTTCATATAATGAGATCTTCAAAGCAATGTTGTTTTCTCATCTTGTTGCTGGTAAGCAAATCACCAAATTAAAGCATTGAATGTGTAGGCCTACACATAGGTTATCTAAAGTCATTATAGAGCACTTTGAACAAACAGCCGTGTCAACCTGGAAACTGGTAAGAGCATGTCTTTGTGTACTAATATGCATGTGTATGCGTGCATGTAGCCTACAGCTGAATGTGATCCAAAACCATTATACAGGACCCCAAATACAGTATCTACATCACATAGGCCGAACAGTATGTACGGAGCCCCGGAATGGACATGGAAGCGGGAAAAATCCATGGTTGGAAAAAAAAGAATAAAAATTTTTTTTTTTCCAAAACCTCGCATTGTTTTTGTTTTTTTTGCTTTTCATTTAGGACAATGCACTTCCGGGTCTGTTCGCAATATGGAAACCACACACCATAGAATTATTAGAACTAGAAGCAACATGTGGAATGCCATTTCAGTCAATATTAAATAAATACATATGTTGTTGTGAAACAGTTCATCCATGTAGAAGATATAGTAATTCCATAAAGATCGCTATTTTCAAAGCATTTTCTGGTTTATGTGGACTTTCACATACAGAAATGACACGCCCACATGCAGGCAAGTCGCAAGATAACCACGCCCCATTAATTTGAATATAAGGAATGGAGAAGTGGCATTCTGAAATACGTATTTCGTAATTCCATATATTCTTCATAAAAATGTATTTTTTATATTTAAGTAATTATATTTTACATTTAAATTAGAATCATCATGAGCGACTAAGTTTAATGTGAGTAACACTGTATTGTAAAAATAAAAGATACTTAAGACAGACTGTAGACATCCATCCACAGTAAACATATTGACAGTTGGTGACATCTACATCCGGCGTGGGCCCCAGAGAGCGGAGAGACAATGGGGACCAACCTTAGTGTGGATCTGGACGTGGCATGGATCCACTGGTTTGGCTGGGGGTGGACTGAGATGGAGGACCCTCCTTCCCTATTTTTACAACTCCCTCAGAGGAAGTGCAGCCCCGGATGTCCTCCTGATTCACTGCACAGGGAATGGCCTGGAGGAGACCAGGGGTGTCAAACTCATCGCAGTGATGACCTGGTCTACCCCAGGTCATTCCCGCCGCAGTGAATCAGAAAGGACGGCTGGTGCACATCCGAGAAGACTGGACAAGAGCCATTTATCATCCTCACATAAGGAATGACAGAAGTTGTAGTTCTGCTGTAATTAATTTTAAGAACAGGACACTACAAAAGAACAAAGCAAAACATTTGTATATGACATGCTTTAAGAATTAATTTCTACAGGTACATAGAAACACACGGAACTATACAATGACAGACATTGTATTGCGTACATGATGACCAAATAAGAATTTAAAAATATCTGTATTATGTTTTAGGTGAAAAACATGAATTATAAAAATCCACTGTGACAGTGTGTTGCCTTACCAATACGTATTTTGATATCGTTAAATAAAGTATTTCTTTTTTTGCACTTCTTATTTTGTTATTGAAATAAAAATATAAACATTAGTACCATTTAATTACTTTATTTAGAATAGTAATGTCTCCATTCTCCAGAACGTCATCAATGACAACTAACACTTCTCGTCAGCAGGAACATGGTCTGGTCAATTAATATTACAACATTATTTCTTTACTTTAATTAATTTACTAATTGTCCATGGGAGTGTCGATGATATCCCGATAGTCCTGAACACACACACGGCAAGAGAAACGGCCCAGATTTGAAATCAAACAGTAAGAACCGCATCATCTTCTATGAGCTGCGTCGGTTATTGGCTGGTAACAACCGCGTAGGCATGGGTGGGCCAGGGCCCACCCACTTGAAACTGGCCCACCCAATCAGAAGGCTTCGTTGCTTCTTGGTTATATTTTGGTTAACATACGTTTCAGAATCTATTAAGAAGGAGAGAACCAGGCCCAACTAATTTACTCTGTGGTGGGTGGGATTTGTGCCTATACGCTGCTGGCTGGTTATAGGCTTTTTAAAAGAAATATATAATTTCAAGGCAATGATTGACAGAAATCTTATATATTTTATCTTATATAAAAATGCAGTGGCAACAACCGATTAACAAAGCTTAATGGCTTTAGATTAACATGACAGTCAATGGAGAAAGCTCTAATTTTGGCATCAATGACGCATTATGGTGCCGCCCATAAGTTGTCTTCAAGGCAGAATGGAACATTTACTGCCGTGGGAGAGAGGTTCATAGAATTGTATTTTGAGATTGGCCTCAAATATAAAGACATTAAATGAGTGCAGTAGGCACAGTTTTCACATGTATTTGCTATTAACTCATCTCGCAATTGGCTGACTGAGTTATCTGATTTCTCGTGATTGGTCGACCAAGTAATCTAATCTCTTGGGGTTGAAATATACCCTCCTTTAAGCCTCATCTAAATGGAACAACCATTTTCATCATCCCATTACATTCATTTAAAAAAGTGAAAATAGCTATTGAGACTGAGAGATAGCCTGGTTAAAACCATACTGATTTGGCAAACTAGCTCCACTACTACGACTTGATCCGCTTTATATATCAATCTGGGAACTCTCAATTGAAAACTGTTAGTCAGGTAAGGGACAACCGACCAATCAGCATCCAGGTGGGTAAGTTTATTTGGTGCCGACAGCAATTATGTGCATATACTCTGAAAATCATCTTTCTCCCTCATCTATTCTCCCCAAAGAAAGCCCTTAAAAGTGAAGCAATTTGAAGGCATTTTTTCATATTAGGGGTTACTGCCTTAGGTGTGCTTGACACACTGAAGTGTCAAGTTGAAATGTTAATTGGGATGCTTCTTTTCCTGTTCAGTGAGAGATAATTGGACCTACAACAAATGAATGACACTTTACTGAAAGCCTGTGACAGTCTCCCTTGGTATTTGTCCACCAATTGTGTCATTTGGCCATGTTTTTTCCCTCTATCTAGCCATTCCCTTACAGTATAGCAAGAGGCTCATTAGTAGCCCCTTGGCACTGTGTCTTTTACTTCAGCTTTCAACAACTAGCAGACAAAAGTAGATGGTTGAGGGGCAAGAAGAGTAGCCTGGACATGGAAATGAGGCTCACAAAACTGGGGGGCACACTTATGTAGAATCGACAGGTTATCAAAAATAGTAAAGCAAACGTGTGAAAAACTCCACAGAAAGTTTTAGTTTCCAAAAAACCTACAGACTGCTTTGGCTTCCTGCACCCTGTCAGGCCTGTCACGTTCTCTGTTCGTGAAACACAAGAGGGAGCGAATCATTGTTCACTGTGTTGGGTAGCTCTTGCCTGTCTTGAATCACCAAGCCTGTGGTGATGGTCGATTATGTTGGCCCAGTTCTGCCTGATGTGAGGTCAAGGCTATAGTTAATGGGAAATAAACATCCCTCCCGCTGGCTTATTTGATCCAAAACAAACATATAGTTGCCTCCACACATCTCCCCGTACAGTATCTCCGTGTTCTTTTTCATAGCTATAACCTAACTTAACCTAAATCTACAGTACTGTATATCTTATGCTAACTTTAACCTAATTAAACCTTATTAATAATTGTATAGGGCGGCAATGGGCGTGGTCTCAAATCAAAACAATCTCCCGAAGAAGAAGTTAAAAACAAGAACACAAACGTTATGCGCGGTAGTTTGCTACATGGCGACCATGAGAGAAGAAGAGCTAGCCTGTTTAATGCTGTTGGAAGAACAACAGCAGAATCTCGCGGCCACTCCAACATCTGCAGCTATTCCCACCTCCTAGAAACTAGATGCCGCATGTTCAGTTTCGCCTATGCGCAGTCAATGCGCACAAGTAGCCTACGTACGGACACAAACATTTGAATAAAGCACGGACAGTCCGTATGGACTGTACTGATGACGAAATTTGCATCATCCGCACCGTGCGCAGACCGTGTCCGCAGGAGTATAGGGTTACTCGAATTAAGCTGAATTGAAAGGAAAAAAATGAATTCAGCTATATAAAAAAAAGCTGCAGTATCTCCCCTTAAATTAGCATATGATTATTAGCCGTAGGTCACAGTGTTCATGGTCACAGTGCCACTAACATTAGATCTGAGACCAAATTAAGTGTATGTCAAAGCCTTTTTTGAGAATATAAACCTGAAATGTTGTTTTGGACTTTATTTATGGACTACTCTGTTTATGTAATCTTTCTTTTTCTTTTCTTTTTTTTTTTTAGCACATATGCCTACCTAAGGTGCTAAAGCAACAGAGCAATCAAAGAATGAATCAAATATGTTGAACAGCATTATCCTCCAGTTGTTATCTTACGTTTGCCTTCTGTCGCTTATTTTTTATAATTTATTCATGAATGATCCCTCTTACCTGACAGCGGTGCTAGACACATAAATGCTTGCTTGCTAACTACTTTTGACTTAATTTATGGCTCCTCTTTTGCCGTGCGGTGGAGGTTCTCTGTCCTTTCCTGCTGATTTATTTTCAAACCCTGCCCCACAGGGAGACCTAGTTGTAGCGTACTGTCTTCATCATAAACCCTCATTCATAAAAAGAACTGCCCCGCTCTACCTCCAAGCAATGATAAGATTCCAGGCCCCAGCCAGAGCACTTAGATCTACCACCTCGACTGGCAGGCTGGCACCTCCGTCGCTACGAGCGGCGCGTAAGAGTCGCGCAGCCCAGTCCAGACTCTTTTCTGTCCTGGCGCCGCAATGGTGGAATGAGATTCCTGCAGCGGCCAGACCAGCGGAGTCACTACCAATCTTCCACAAGAGAGTTAAAACCCACCTCTTCAAAATCCATCTTGGTACCTCGGCCACCGATCTTTCTACTTCATAGCACTAATCCCACTAACAATCCTTATTCTATCCTCATTTCCTCACTTAAAAAAATATAATAAAAAAATATATAATAAAATAATATATATAATAACAATAATAATTAAAAAAAAAATATATATATATATTCCTTCTCTCTACTCTGTTAGATAAGCTTTAATAAGAATATTAAGCACTTTGTAGTTCGCAATTATTGACTGTTTTAAAGAGTGATAACTTTCGATTATTGTAAATATTAACTGTTTTGTGGAGCGAATGATACACATTCGAGTAATGCGAATGCATAGATGATGTAACCTTGTTACATGATGCTGTTAACAAATGTAATAATTGTAAGTCGCTTTGGATAAAAGCGTCTGCTAAATGCTGAAAATGTAAATGTAAATAAACCCTTCACTCTGCAGCTGCCTAGATGAATATACACGGTTCCGTATTGGAGCCCTATGTACGCATGAGTGGACGCACTGAGTGCGGAGACCTACTTAAATATTCACTCTAATCACACTAGCACACTAGACTACAATATGCCTCTTTCGCTTGCCCCCCCCCCCCCCACCACCACCACCACCCACGCTACTAACCTAGTCAGCACGCAGGGTCAATAGCCCCCTACAGTCCATTAAGTAGGCTGCTTATCGGCGAGTGTGCTGGTCTTTGTGAATAATATAGACTGTTGTGCAAACATCCGCAAGCTTTGGCAGGCATTGGCAGATACCATTTCTACTGACTGAACTGGCTCAGGAATGAATACATTAGAAAAACAAAACAATACTGTTGCACCTCCATTGAACATATTATTCCTCTCTGACTACAGAAGCTCCCATTGCCCAAAATAAGTTCAGAGTTTCCGTACACAGAAAGCGTCCTTCCTTTGGCTGACTGTAGAGTACAGAATAGAGTAGGTAATGTTCCTAAAAAAAACCCTCAAAACTTGTTGTAGCTGCCAAGAAGAATTTGATCAGGTGAACAAGTAATCTGATCATGATGTTCTTTGTAAATGCTGAGTCTGAGCACAGCAACAACATCAAGGTCAGCCATGACTGTTGGTTCCCTGTCTCTCACTTGAAAGATATTGCAGACAGATAGATTCCAATTGATATTGTGGAGGTCAGACCTTAGCTCTAAGAGATTATCGTGGATATAGGCGCCAGGACACGAGTGCTGCTTGAGATACTTTTCTTGCAGAGCCTAGCTATCAATCGCTAACAACCTTCTGAATAACTGTCAGTCATAGCCTTCCTAAATGTCAAACCTTGCAGCATGCTTTTGACTTTGAAGTTTACAGTACATCTATAATGCTGCACAAGCTCTATAGGAGTATAAATACAACGTGACCACATGATTTTCTATATCCCGTTACTCTATAAAGAAATGTATGAAGATCAGTAAGTATAAGTATAATTATAATATAAGGTTTTCTCTGTTTACAATGGGATGTAGGGAAACATGTAGGCCAATGGGAAACGTATTTGTTGGTCAGAAAGACTAACCTGGTTTCTCACAGTGGGGGTCTTACTAAACTGCCTCAGAACTGTAATTCATTGGACTTGTTCAATGTCAGTGTGGCTTGACTGATGCCTGTTACAATACAACAGACTAGAGTCTAATGTACGCCTCTAGGGAACTGTGTTCTTTCACATTTAACAATTTCGATGGATGGAAAAAACGCTACTAATGATTAGAGGGATGGAAGTATAATGGAGAATAAAACCGATTATCTGGATGATAAAAAATGGAAAGGATGTTGCTCATTATAATTGTGCTGACATCTGAGGGAATGAACGCACACACACACACACATAAACACATAAACACATAAAGTATTCTTTTTTTCTTCACAAAATAATGAAATGCGACTGACCTGCACTTGACATTGTAGCAGAAGCTCTTAACAAACCATTGACTCTCTTTTGCGTGGGGATTTGCTTATTGATCCTTGCTATGTTGCTGCTTCAACACACAAGCAGCAGTATATATCTCCTGCCTCGTCGACAAGATAACACTCACTGAATCTCAATGCATTGAATCTCTCCTGAGATTCAATGCAAGTGTGTGGTGCCTCAGCGCTATAATGCTCTACTCCATCATCTGTAATGTAATGTTCTGCTCGTCATTATGTGTGATCTTGTGTGTGCGTGTGTGGGATATGGCCATAGACCTGTGCTCAGGTTATGTCATTTGATTTTGAAGCGTTCTTAAAGGGGGGTATTATGCAAAACAAGTTTAGCCTTATTTTGGCATAGTTTTCTATGGAAAATACTTTCACCAGGATAACATGTGTCAGAATCTGACCCAGTTTCTCTGTCACAACTGGAAGTCATTCAAATAAGCAATCATCTTCAACTGAAAATTGACATCAGCCTGCCCATATGTGCAGACACATCCACTCACCCCTCCCAAAACTTCAAACTTAAGGCCTTTTTACATCAACTGTGCTTTTTTGAGTGCACGTCAGTGAAATTATTTAAAATGTATTTCACTAAATTACACCATAAGGTCGATTTAAGGGGAAATTTTCATTCTTTCGCCAGCGAGGAAATTGGTTCAACCAATCACAACTAACCATTGATGTCATGACAATGGTGTAACAATTCATTGTTTAACTTCTGCAGCAGCTGGTAACAGTTATGATAAGGCCACAACAAAAATAATTTCTAGAGAATTCGAAATTCTAAAGAATTAAGAAAACATATTGGAAAGTATCGCTGCAGACCTCGGATATGAACATGGTAAATTAACATTTGAGATGTGTTAGCATTAAAAGGCACACTAGCCTACATAGCGGATATGATAGCGCACTATGATATCATCAACCAGAATATTCTACATCGGTTCTCATAAATGTGTAATTTGTCTTCTCAGATGGGGGGCGTCTTTAAGACATACAGTATTGGAACTGGGTTACTGCCATCCTGAAATAGGCTGTGACACGCTTGGTGTAAATGAGCCTTAAGTTGCAGTTTTCAAACGGCCCAATCAACTATATTACATAACAATTTTTGTGAAAAGATGCCACAGATGTGATTCCTCGACAGAAAAAAAGAGTAAAATACCTCGCCTCCTTTTTTTTTAAATGGTGGAATGTCATTTATGGCCACAAGGGGTTGTCAGGCCCCCCTACATGCCCCACAGGGTGTGTGTAGGCCCTACATGCCATACACACTACATATGTAAACACTGTGCTCATGATGTAAAATCATCATACTATACTCTATGCCTTTGAATGTGTTGGTACAAAACTATAGAAATCAAATATCTGCACAAGATTATAGGCCTACTATTAATGTGTGGTCATTTATATTTGAATACAAAAATCGGAAATCTTATCTGTTATTTTCTAGTGACAGAGGCCTAGATCATATAAACACGATACATTTCTGGCTGCCATCAGGTGCCACAAAATCAATATTTAAACCCACAATGTCATCAAGAAGCAAAAGTTTCCATTTACAATTAAAAGGGGACTTACTGTACGTTAGTAGCTTACGTATCTAATTCACTTTTTTTTGTAGTAGCCTGACAACTTCCATATTAATTAAAAAAACACCCTGTTCTGTGCTGTTCATGGCCAACTCAGAACAAGACTTTAGAGAACACATTGCTTGCTGCTATTTTTGCAATCTTCGATTTGTGATGATGTGTTGTAAGAATGCATTGTAATATCCGGGGTTGGTGCACGGTGGAGTGGGCGTGTCTCCGCTTATCTCCCAACCAGGAAAACGTTGGAAGAGAGAAAATCACAGTGCCATACAACCGCAGTCGGGAGAGCAAGTCCTTGACAAATAGACGAAGAACATGTCATCTTTGTCACGCACTGGGGGACGCCCTGATCAACAGCGGACATGGTTTTTGCACATTTAATGTTTTTCCTTTAGGTCAGAAGACACGCATCGCACTTGTTTGCCACTTAAATGTTCCAGTGAAATCCCCGTCCCCTTCCGCCGTCCCGTCGATAGAATGGACAAGGCTCTCTGCAGTCCGCATCATCCCGGGGCAATCAAAACGAACTCTGGCCCGATCCCCTCCGAAAGAGGAAATTCTTCGAGGAAGATCGGGAGGACTGGGTCGCACAGCCCCGGCTCGGCTTCCCTCGGAAGCTCGACTGGGCCCGGGGGGAGTCGGGGAGATCAATTGGGGAACAGTATGAATTCGCCGCAAGCGCACCAACGTCAGCTGGAAGGAGTGCTGAGCAAATACACCAACCTGATTCAAGGCTGGCAGAACAGGTAAGAACTTGATGGCGACGAGAAAGATCACACAGCCATCATTATTTACCGTGTGGTCAAATGTCCCTTTTTGCTTTCGTGTTGTTATTTGGTCCGTCCACGTTGCACTTCTTACCACGTACTCTGCTGGGAACAAATCCAAACCCAGCATCAATTCTTGTAAGACCACCACACTTACGGGTCAATGTTAATATAAAGCATTTTATCAGTGTTAATATTGTCTTATTTTGGTATCCTGGACATTTGTTCTGCAATATATTAATCAAAACGAGAGTATGGGTGCAGTTTGGTGATCACTGTTAAACAAGTTCATACAGTATTTATTATTATTATTATTTATGGGGTAATTCCCACACCAACCTTTCGATTAATTGCATAATGCAATGCTCTTTGGGACTGGACTGTCAACAGTTTTAGGCTTTGTTCTGAGTCTTGAAACATCTGGAGCTCGTTTGTGATTCTTTATGGAGAAAGGAAGCAGATGCACATTTTTCTTTAGCCACAAAATTTAGTATGGCGTAAATATTATAGGAATTACAGTATGTCCCAGTGATTCAGTATTGTGGCTTAAAGTTTTACATGTAGCTATACGGTAGTCCAAGAGGGCAGCGGTATGACCATAAATATCTACAGCGCACACACACACACACACACACACACACACACACACACACACACACACACACACACACACACACACACACACA